>JBAIAC010000712.1:0-98919 GCA_037349315.1 Chelydra serpentina
CTCAGAAACACGCCCCCTCCCCACCAAGTACAGGCCCCCTCAGAAACACGCCCCTCCCCACCAAGAACAGGCCCCCCCTCAGAAACACGCCCTCCCCCACCAAGTACAGGCCCCCCCTCAGAAACACGTCCCTCCCCCACCAAGTACAGGCCCCCACCCTCAGAAACCACGCCCCTCCCCACCAGTACAGCCCCCCCCTCAGAAACACGCCCCTCCCCCACCAAGAACAGGCCACTCCCACACGAGTACCTCAGAAACACGCCCCTCCCCCACCAAGAACAGGCCCCCCCCCCTCAGAAACACGCCTCCCCACCAAGTACAGGGCCCCCCCTCAGAAACACGCCCCTCCCCACCAAGTACAGCCCCCCCTCAGAAACACGTCCCTCCCCCACCAAGTACAGGCCCCCCCCTCAGAAACACGCCCCTCCCCACCAAGTACAGGCCCCCCCCTCAGAAACACGCCCTCCCCCACCAAGAACAGGCACTCCCCCTCAGAAACACGCCCCTCCCCCACCAAGAACAGGCCCCCCCTCAGAAACACGCCCCTCCCCCACCAAGTACAGCCCCCCCCTCAGAAACACGCCCCTCCCCACCAAGTACAGCCCCCCCTCAGAAACACGCCCCTCCCCCACCAAGTACAGGCCCCCCCCTCAGAAACACGTCCCTCCCCCACCAAGTACAGGCCCCCCTCAGAAACACGCCCCTCCCCCACCAAGTACAGGCCCCCCTCAGAAACACGCCCCTCCCCCACCAAGTACAGCCCCCCTCAGAAACACGCCCCTCCCCCACCAAGTACAGGCCCCCCCTCAGAAACACGCCCCTCCCCCTTCAGAAACAGGCCCCACCCGCTCTAGACTCAGGCCCCGCCCCTCAGCACGTGAAAAGGGCGGGAACACCCTCCCCCCGCCTCGCGCCCTCAGAGCGCTCCCGCCTCGCCCCGCACGTGCTCAGCCTCCCCCGCCCCGCCCTGGCTCCCCCCCCCCGCGCATGCGTCAATGACGCCCAGCCCGTCTCGGTCGGCGGCTCTCTCGCGCACGCGCTTGGCCTTCCTCTTTCCCAGACGCCCCGCCCGGCGCTTGCGGTTACGCGCACGCGCCTCGCGCCGCTCGCGCGCGCTCTCTCTCTCTCCACGCATGCGCGCGAGGTGAGGGCGCTCTCGCTCTTCCGCCTCACCGTCTGCCGCGCGCATGCGCCGACCCGAGGATTCCCCCCCCTCCCCCACCCCCGCAGACGGCGCCTGCGTGGTCCGCCACCGTCTTCCGCCTCACGTGCCGCCCACCCGGGGCTGGGGCGCAGGCGCGGGCGCGCGCCCAACCGCCCCACCTGCCGGCGCCTGCGCAGTGCGGCTCCGCTCGCCTGTCCGGGGGCGGCCGTTGCTGCTGCTGCCGCCGCCGCTGTCAGTCGGTGCGCGGAGCCCCGGCGCCGGGTCCATGGGGCCGCAGTGAGCCGCCGGCCCAGCCCCCCCCGCCGCCCCCAGGCCCCGGACATGGCCGACCCGGCCCCCGCCCGCAGCCTGGACGACATCGACCTCTCCGCCCTCAGGTAAGCAAGCGCGCGCGCGCGGGGGGGGCGGGTCAAAGGTCACGGCGGCCTTGGCAACGGGGGGTCAAAGGTCAGGCGCGCGTGACGTGTGCTGGGGGGGTTACAGGTGAAGGGCTGTGGGGGAGGGGCCTCGTGTGGGGGAGGGGCCCTCCTGGCCTGCGCCTATTGGGGGGGGGGCTGAGGTGGGGGGCGGGAAAGAGCCCCCCCCCTTGGGCTGGGCCCTGTGCTGGGACAAGGGGGGGGGGTGATGGGGGGGTAAGAGCCCCCCCCCTTGGGCTGGGCCCTGTGCTGGGACAAGGGGGGGGTGATGGGGGGGTAAGAGCCCCCCCCTCCTTGGGCTGGGCCCTGTGCTGGGACAAGGGGGGGGGGTGATGGGGGGGTAAGAGCCCCCCCCTTGGGGCTGGGCCCTGTGCTGGGACAAGGGGGGGGGGTGATGGGGGGGGTAAGAGCCCCCCCTCCTTGGGCTGGGCCCTGTGCTGGGACAGGGGGGGGGTGATGGGGGGGGTAAGAGCCCCCCCCTTGGGCTGGCCTGTGCTGGGACAAGGGGGGGGGTGATGGGGGGGGTAAGAGCCCCCCCCCTTGGGCTGGGCCCTGTGCTGGGACAAGGGGGGGGGACACCTCCCCTATTCCGGGCCCTATTGTGGGGGGAGGGTCCTCCCCCCCACCCCCGTTCTGGGGACTTGGAGGGACCCCCCCCCCCATATCTGCTGGAGCCTCCCCCTTCGGTTGGGGGATGTGACTCGGGGGATCCCCCCCCCCCAGGAGCTGTGGGGGGGGGGGATCCATGCACCCCCCGCGGTTAGGTGGGGATGAGGGTGGGGGCCACTCCCAGGATAACCCCCCCCCCCCCCCACGCCGGCTGCTGCAGGAGCCCAATTCCCTTCGCCCTGATGCCCTGTGTCGTCCCCCCCCCTTCCCTTCACCCGCCGCCCTCCACCCTTCTCCACGGACCCCCGTTCCCCCTCTGCAGTGGCCGCGACGCCCCGTTCTCCGCCCCCCCCTTCCCGTCGTCAGTGCATTTACCCTGACTCATTGTGTCCCCCCCCCCCCCCCCAGTGTCACTGCGATGGCTCTGACTCCCCGTTCCTCCTCCGCCCCTTTCCCCCCTTCGTCGCTGCCGTCGCCCTGATTCCCGTGTCCCAGCGCTGCTGCAGCGACCCCGGTTCCCTGTGTCCCCCCAGCGTCACTGCTGCTGCCCTGACCCCTTGTTCTCCCCCTTTGCTCTCCTCCCCACCTCCGTCCCCCCCATCTCTGCGGTGATCTCACTAGCTCTTCCCCACGCACGCTGCCTGCGTTACCCTGTTCTCTCCTCCCCCGCCTCTCCGCTCGGTGCCCAGGCACGGCATTACTAGCGGGTGCAGCGGTGGGGCCGGGAGCTGGCTCCGGTGGAGAGTGGGGGGACTATCGCTGCAGTGGTTCCAGCAGAGCAGGCGTGGATCATGGGGTCACTGTCCCGGCCGACAGTAACTTGCTAGACCCCCCAATCCGATTTTCCAATGTTTAATAACGGCCCCGTCCTTGGGAGTATTAACCTCTGCAGTGCTGGGCTGGTGGTAACCCCCCCTCCCACCAACCAACTCCCCCCAGCGCTGCCAGCGCCCACGTGTGGGAACGGTGATTCTGACGTCCCCGGCTCCGTTAGCGCTAACGAGCAGCCGTTCCTTAGGCCATCGCCACAAAACCTTGGCAGTGCAAAGCGGCGGCCCCGCTTGGGATTGAGGCGAGCGGGTGAATACTGATTAGCCCGGCATGCCAGGGGTTTCATGCAGCGTACAGAGCAGAGCTTCTGCAGTGAGCATCCGTTCCCTCGACCTTGGGGGATTAGGTACGCCAATGGGAGAACTCCTCCTGGCGGGGCAGGTAGTGTCTGTGCGGAAGTGCTACTTGTGTAGCATCTCAAGTGTCGAGAAGCCCTGAGATCGATATAGTTCTACAGGGTAATCACCTATAATAGTGATGGCTAATGCTTTTCATCCGTCGAGCATTATTCCCATTTTACAGATGGGGAAACTGAGGCAGGGAGTGGGTATGTGGCTTATCAAAGGTCACCTAACAGATCAGTGTCAGAGCTGGGAATAGGAAGGTCTCCCAGTGCTCTATCCAAGGCAAACACTGCCTTTATACCAGTATAATTAGATCTCCCTCGTAACCATGGTGCCGGTACCAGTATAAAATCGGTGGCTGGCCCGAAGTCCCTAGCAAGGCATTTTTGTACAGGACTCATTGTTTATCATTGCGTTGAATAGGAAGGAACCCGAGGTGTCGTCTGCAGGTTGGCCTGTGCTGTGAATTCTCGCCTCCATCAGCAGAACGGCTCCCCGAGCCAAGCTCCGGAGTGCTTTGAAATGTGATTACCTCTCTTTTCAAACCACCGTCTATCTCGCAGGCAAACTAGGGAGGTTTCGTAACACTGGCTCTGTGCAGATGTCACTGCTGGTGGGTGGGAGAGAACTTCTTCCCAGCTGGCTTCAGGCCCTCTGTCCTTCCCAAAGGATCCCCAACGCCTCCCTGCGTTCTCTATTCCCACCCAGCCATGAACTCCACTGGCCACGCTGTATCTCCAGGGGAGAAAGGAGCTCTTTAATCTGTCAGGAAGGCAGCACACAAACCAACAGCTGGCAGATAAAGCCAGACACGTCCACGCTAGAAATAAGGTGCCGGTGCTTAACCATTGGCCCAAACTGCCTACGGCAGTGGTAGAGTCTCCATCTCTTGATGGCTTCCGGTCCGGCCTGCACGCCTTTCTGGATGAGCTGTGTTACAAACAATAGGGCTCAAAGGGGCAGCTGGGTGGAATTCTCTGGCGTGTGCTATCCGGGAGTCGGACTAGTGAGCTGATGGGCCCTTCTGGCCTTGAAACCGGTGAATGACGCTAGGCGCCGCACAAGCGGTGAACAAAAAAACCGGCCGTGCTCCGAACAGCCTAAGAGCGAGGGGATGTGGAATGAAAATGGAAATCAGTGCATTTAAAATTGACCACAGCATTTAAAGGGCACGTAGAACTCAGTGCCGCGGGATTTAAACAAGCGATCAGACGTTTTGTGTGGGTAATAGCACGGATTCAAAAGAAAAACAAGAGTTAGACTCGTTCTTCAGGGCACAAGCAGGACTCCTCCTCTGTGTAACAGGGGCAGGTTTATCCCATGGCTGCAGGGTTTCTTGTAACAGCTGTCGGAGACACGGTTCTGGGCTGAATGGACCTGGCTTCTGGCTCTTCTTACGCCGATGGAAACTGCGGAGCCAGTAGGGTGGAATGCCACAATGGTTCGACAGCGGCAGTGTTTTAGGACAGGAAGTGAGGCATTTCTTATCTGATTGGAAGTGCAGGGGCTGGGCACGGTGCATTTCTCCAGTCGAGCCCTGGTATGCATCAGCGTTTGCGAAACGCAGCCTAAGCACAGGATCTGCTCATCCCATCTGCTTTGCCCAGCTTCACAGAGGAAAGCCAGAAGAGATCATTAGCTAATCTAGTGTGTTACAGGCAAGAGAATTTCCCCCAGCTCCCCCTGTACTGAGCGCAAGAATTGTGCTGGGCTAACACGTCTTCCAGTCTGCATGGGAAGGCGGCAAGAGATGGAAAATCCACCCCTGCCCTGGGGACCTTGTTTCGATGGTTAATCACTCCCGCTGTGGGAGGCGTAGGCCTCCTTTCTAATGGGAATTTGCAGGGCTTTAGCTTCCAGCTGTTTACTCCCCAGGTGCGGGTATTAATGTCTTTGGTAAGCTGAATACTTTGAGCTGCCTCCTGAGGTTTGGTTGGGCAGCTGCTGAATCCTTCCTGTAGCTCTTCTCCGAACCCTCGTGGTTTTTAAAGTGTGGATGTGAGCGCGGGACGCAGGATCGTTGCCACGCTCTGGGAGCTCATGGCTGGCTTCTCAGGATTTCCCGAAAGGCCTTGCTTACGCCCTGCCAGTGGGGACCACAGGGGGCGTGTCTTAATGTCGCTACTTGGGTTCGGATTTACCTGTGGCGATTAGTCGTTTGCCAGGGATATTTGGCCGGAATGCACAAAGTGTTCAAAAATGCAGCGTGAGACGTGAGCCAAAAATCTCACCCCAAACCCAGCCAGCCAGGCGGTGCGTCTGTCTGCAGCCAGGCGTGGGGAAGGCGCAGCTTCGGCTCCAAGGGGTGCGTGGGCTGATACCCGTGACCCAGTCCGAGCTGGGAGCTGTCTGGCTGCCCGAACTGGAATGACGGGCCCGTCTGCACCGGGAAGTCTTTCCCACGGTCGCTGCTGAGCGGGAGGTGGCCGTGTTCAGAGCCGTAGTGCCGACACGGTGCCGGGGACTGTGCGCACCGAGTGCCTTCTCTGAGTGGGGCCAGAGTCATGAAGGGCCCGCCTAGTCTGACCTCCTGTACAGCGCAGGCCCTGCACGGATCCCTGTGTGAACGGAGCAGATCTCTGAGAAAAACGTCCCACCCCGACGGCCAGCAGCTGGGTAATCCCCCTGTTCCGTTCGCTCCCTCGGACGCCTCTGGCCCCATCGGGAGCTCCTGGCCAGCTAACTCTCCCCCGTGACCCCCGACTCCTTTGCGGATGCTGTGGTCTCGCTAGCCTGCAGTTATGGGTCCGGCCCGCTTTGTGCCAGCTAGTCCTCCGCAGGGCTGTCTGTGGTGTACTGGCTCTGCTCGGAGTTCAGTTCCCAGCTCCTCCAGCACAGGCTGCCCGCGTTACCGTGGGGAAACTGAGGCCTGGAGCGCTGCAGTGACTTGCCCCCCTGTAACAGGGGGCTAATAACCCTTCTCTTGTCTCTTTAGCTCGTGAGCTTCTGGAGACGGGCTTTGTGGGCCCGTTCGGAGCCTGGCAAAGGGGGGCATAGTCTTGGGTGGGGAGGCCTTGGTATGAGGAGGACGGTGTCCCAGCCTGGCTCTGAAAGAACGGCGTCTGTGCGGTGCCCAGGACAGCGGGCGGGTGTCTTGAGGACCGTGGCCCCCTCCCCAGATACAGCCGCGTCGCCCCCAAACGGGAGCTGCCGCCGAGTGTGACACAGGCCGTGTGCTGCGACTCTGGCTCCGTGTCGCTCCGAGTGCGTCTTTCGCTCGGCGTCCGCGCTCGAAGCCAGGCTGGGCGCCGGGGGTGGGCAGCGCGCTGCCGGTTGCTAGTAGAACTTGTTGGCTTTGAATCCGGTGCTTTCTTCTTGTGTGTCCGCGCTCTGCTGGCGTCTGGCCTTGAGCTCGCCGATGCGAAGGGAAGGAAGAGCCGGAGCTAATAAGGGCTTTTAATGTCTAACGGTGCAAACGTTCCTGCCGAGCGCCCGTCAAACATGCCGGCTCCCTGCGGATACACAAAAATCCACGTTAGAACCAGCTTTTGTGTTCTCCTTGTCCTGGCCGAGATGGGGGGGGTGGGGGCTTTGGCTGTGCTGAGCGCTACCCGGAGGCCCCCGCCTCCCTCCCTGACTGAGATTGGGGGGGAGCACTGCCTGCCACCTCCCTCGACCGAGATGGGGGGGGGGGGGGAGCACTGCCTGCCACCTCCCTCGACCGAGATGGGGGGGGGGGGAGCACTGCCTGCCACCTCCCTCGACGGAGATTGGGGGGGAGCACTGCCTGCCACCTCCCCCTTCCCGACCGAGATTGGGGGGAGCACTGCCTGCCACCTCCCTCGACCGAGATTGGGGGGGAGCACTGCCTGCCACCTCCCCCTTCCCGACCGAGATTGGCGGGGGGAGCACTGCCTGCCACCTCCCTCGACCGAGATTGGGGGGGGGGGGAGCACTGCCTGCCACCTCCCTCGACGGAGATTGAGGGGGAGCACTGCCCACCGCCTCCCCATTCCCGACTGAGATTGGGGGAGTGCTTTCTGCCGCTTCCCTCCCTGACCGAGATTGGGGGGGGAGCACTGCCTGCCACCTCCCCCGTCTGAGATTGTGGGGGAGCACTGCCTGCCACCTCCCTCGACCGAGATTGGGGGGGGAGCACTGCCTGCCACCTCCCTCGACGGAGATTGAGGGGGAGCACTGCCCACCGCCTCCCCATTCCCGACTGAGATTGGGGAGTGCTTTCTGCCGCTTCCCTCCCTGACCGAGATTGGGGGGGAGCACTGCCTGCCACCTTCCCCCGTCTGAGATTGTGGGGGAGCACTGCCTGCCACCTCCCTCGACCGAGATTGGGGGGGGAGCACTGCCTGCCACCTCCCCCATCTGAGATTGGGGGGAGCACTGCCTGCCACCTCCCTCGACCGAGATTGGGGGGGGAGCACTGCCTTCACACACACACCTCACTGAGATATGCGGGGGGAGTGCTGCCCAGCACTGCTGCTAGAGGGGCTGTCTGCTCCCCGGGCACTGGGCGCAGGACATCTGCTTCTGTTCCCAACCCTTTGGTCTGTGTGCGGCGCCGGGCACCGGGGGGACCTGGGGACTGCCGTGATACCCCTAATGTACAGCGCCTGGCACCGGGGGGCCTGGGGACTGCCGTGATACCCCTAATGTACAGCGCCTGGCACCGGGGGGGCCTGGGGACTGCCGTGATACCCCTAATGTACGGCGCCTGGCACCGGGGGGTGGCCTGGGGACTGCCGTGATACCCCTAATGTACAGGGCCTGGCACCGGGGGGGCTGGGGACTGCCGTGATACCCCTAATGTACAGCGCCTGGCACCGGGGGGGCCTGGGGACTGCCGTGATACCCCTAATGTACGGCGCCTGGCACCGGGGGGGCCCGGGGACTGCCGTGATACCCCTAATGTACGGGCCCGGCACCGGGGGGGCCCGGGGACTGCCGTGATACCCCTAATGTACGGCGCCCTGGCACCGGGGGGCCCGGGGACTGCCGTGATACCCCTAATGTACAGGGCCTGGCACCGGGGGGCCCGGGGACTGCCGTGGTACCCCTAATGTACAGCGCCCGGCACCGGGGGGGCCTGGGGACTGCCGTGGTACCCCTAATGTACAGGGCCTGGCACCGGGGGGGCCTGGGGACTGCCGTGATACCCCTAATGTACAGCGCCCGGCACCGGGGGGGCCTGGGGACTGCCGTGATACCCCTAATGTACAGCGCCTGGCACCGGGGGGCCTGGGGACTGCCGTGATACCCCTAATGTACAGCGCCTGGCACCGGGGGGGTCTGGGGACTGCCGTGAAACCCCTAATGTACAGGGCCTGGCACCGGGGGGGCCCGGGGACTGCCGTGATACCCCTAATGTACAGCGCCTGGCACCGGGGGGGCTGGGACTGCCGTGATACCCCTAATGTACAGCGCCTGGCACCGGGGGGCCTGAGCCGGGTGTGGGGGCGCGTCGGGGGTTGGCAGAGGGGCTGCAGGTGCCCGCCCGTTAAACGCCAGCAGCGGCAGAGTTCCCCAGCCGGCTGACCCCCCTCTCTAGTGCGAATGGGGTGGGGCACTTCTCTGCATAGGCTGGACGTGACCCAACCTGCCCCGAGTCAGCTGCTGAGCAAACCTCTCCTGTTCGGAGCTGGCCTAGCGCTGGATTCGGGGAGGGGGGGCATGGGCTGCTCCCCTCGGGGTGCTTGTGGCCCAGGGGCGCATGCCGCAGTGTGTCGTGCGGTGGGGGCCTGCCCCGTGGCTGGAGAGCGAAGTCGTGTGGGGCTCCCCCCCCGGATCCCAGGCGGTGAGAGGCTCTTTGCTGGGAGTGCTGAGCTGGGCGCGGGACAGATTTGGAGGGAAGGTCCCTGCCTCGGTGGGGAGGGCTGCCCAGACTCAGTTGTGCCAGGCACTGCACAGCCAGAGCAAAGCAGTGGGAGGCACGGGGAGATCTTATCCCCATTGTACAGATGGGGGAACTGAGGACCTCCCCCAGCACTTTCCGTCCATTCAGGCCAGCAGGGACCATTGGGATCGCAGGCTGGAGAACTGCCCCCAGGCCGCGCAGGCAGTCTGGAGCAGAGCTGGAAAAGCCCTGGTGTCTGGGATGGATTTCACGCAGGCTTCGGGAGCCCACACCTCCCTTTGTAGTCTGACCCAGCCTACCTTCCGGCACGAGCCTTTCCCCACACCTGCCGTGGAATGCAAATCAACACCGATCTAGTTCTTCTCGGAATATGAGAAGTGTGAAATGAAGCGATGCTGGCGCACTAAAGGGAAACCGTATTCCTCATTCTGGCGCTCAGCAAAACTGCTTCACGGTCTCCTTAAAGCAGGCTCGGGGCCTTTCCGAAGCCCTGCCCCGGGCCTGTCCAGCTTCCCCGGCCCTCTGCGGCGCAGGGAGCTCTCTGGAGGAGGCCTGCTGTCTAATTAGCAAAGACAACCCGCAGCACCTCGCACATGGAAGCGAAGTTTCTCGGCTGGAAATAAGGTGACCTCGTTGTCTGGGAGGGGAAGGAACAGCCCCGTGATGGGGGGCGGGGCAGACAGCCTTCGCACTGGAGTGGGGGCACGTTAGCGGTGATTATGGATAGCCGCTGATGGTGAACTTGCCGTGCTCCGAGGCTCACTGAGGGGCCGTGTGGCGGGTGACCCGGGTGATGGGAGAGGAGGGCTGCCGATGTGGGTCAGCGTGGTCCAGCAGCGGGCTGGGACGCGGGAGACCCAGCCTCTGTTCCCAGACCTGCCACTGAACGACCTTGGGCCAGTCCCGTCACTGCCCCGGGCCTCAGTTTCCCCGTCTGTCCCACGAGTGTGATAATCCCCAGCGGGAAGTGCTGAGGTCTGTGGATGGAAAGGCGGTGTATTGGCTCAAGCCCCTAGATTGGCAGATGCCTGAGGCTGGAGAAAAGTGAAAAGATCAGTGCAGGGAGGGGCTGTCTCTTACAGTGTGTTTGTACAGTGCCTGGCATGGGGGGGGCCGATCTCGGTCTTGGGGTGGTGTCTGTGCGGCTCCCTGATTGCGGTCGTGAAGGGGTGGGGTCTTGTGCGGCAGCTTCCGATCTAGGCGGGGAGCTCCCGGCTGAACCCTACCGTGGGGGGAACTTGCGTTCCCTGAGGGACAGGCTTTGCCTGTGGGACATGGGGGCACAGCTGCCGGTAACCCTAAGCTCCCATGTGTCGGAGGAAGATCGGGACAGAAGCTTCCCCGGCCTGCTTTGCCATCAGCTGCCGGTTCCAACGCCTCGCCCGCTGGTGGCGCGGCCCCGAGGGCACCAGGGCTCGGGGGTTCCCCACCTTTCTAGCCCCCGTGTCTCTGCGCGTGGGAGGTCTGCAGCTGTGGAGGCTGGGTGGTCTTGCCGTGTGTCACGGAGTGTGGGGGAGTCCGGCCCTGCACCCCTCTTCCCCGGAGTCACTGGGAGTCTCAGCCAGCCAGTAGAACAGAAGGTTTATTAGAGATGCCAGGAACACAGTCCAACCAGAGCTTGTCAGTATATCCAGGACCCCTCAGTCGGGTCCTTCCGGGGGGCAGGGAGCTTAGACCCCAGCCTGGGGCTCCCTGCATTTCACCCCCCAGCTCCAAACGGGGGCAGGGAGGCCAGACCCTGTCTGCCCCTCTCCCCCCTTCTCCGGCCAGCTCCAAACTGAACTCTCCAGCCCCTCCTCCCCCTTTGTCTCCTTCCCTGGCCAGGAGGTCACCTGATCCCTTTGTTCCAACACCTTCAGCTCGCACCTTTGCAGGGGAGGGGCCGGGGCCATCGGTTGCTAGACCGAGTGTCGGCCATTCTCTGTGTCCAGGCCCCTCTGTAACACTCATGCATCCTTGTCCCACCACCTAGATACTCAAGCACCGCGTAGGGGAAACCGAGGCACCCACACAGTACTCAGGGAAAACATTAACAACAGTCCTAGTTCGTCACACCGTGCGAGTCCAGGAGTGAACAGTGCAGACACACGCAGCTGTGGAAGAAATGCCCTGGGGGGTGCAGGGCCGAGTGGCTGGGTGTCCCACAGACCCCCCCCACCCTGATCTCAGTCAGGGCCAAGCCCTGCAGAGACCCATCGCAAGACACTCCCAGCCCTGAGAGCAGGAAGGATGGGTTTCCCCGTCCCTCTCACAGCTGGGGACTGAGGTGCAGAAGCGAAGTGACATGGCCAAGTCACACAGGGGGCTTGTGGCAGAGCTGGGAAATGAACTCAGGTCTCTGAGTCCCCATCCGGTCCCTTAACCACAAAGCCGGCCTCACTGTCTCCCAAGCCCACTCCCCTCCCAGAGCCGGGGAGAGAACCCAGGAGTCCTGGCTCCCAGACGCCTCCCCCCTCCTGTAACCCACCAGCCCCCACTCCCCTCCCAGAGCTGGGGAGAGAACACAGGAGTCCTGGCTCCCAGCCCCCCTGCTCTAACCCACCAGCCCCCACTCCCCTCCCAGAGCCCGGGGAGAGAACCCCAGGAGTCCTGGCTCCCAGCCCCCCCTGCTCTAACCCACCAGCCCCCGCTCCCTCCCAGAGCTGGGGAGAGAACACAGGAGTCCTGGCTCCCAGCCCCCCCTGCTCTAACCCACCAGCCCCCACTCCCCTCCCAGAGCCGGGGAGAGACCCAGGAGTCCTGGCTCCCAGCCCCCCTGCTCTAACCCACCAGCCCCCACTCCCCTCCCAGAGCCGGGGAGAGAACCCAGGAGTCCTGGCTCCCAGCCCCCCTGCTCTAACCCACCAGCCCCGCTCCCCTCCCAGAGCCAGGGAGAGAACCCAGGAGTCCTGGCTCCCAGCCCCCCTGCTCTAACCCACCAGCCCCCACTTCCCTCCCAGAGCCGGGAGAGAACCCAGGAGTCCTAGCTCCCAGCCCCCCTGCTCTAACCCACCAGCCCCGCTCCCCTCCCAGAGCCAGGGAGAGAACCCAGGAGTCCTGGCTCCCAGCCCCCCCTGCTCTAACCCACCAGCCCCCGCTCCCCTCCCAGAGCCAGGGAGAGAACCCAGGAGTCCTGGCTCCAGCCCCCCTGCTCTACCCCACCAGCCCCCACTCCCCTCCCAGAGCCGGGGACAGAACCCAGGAGTCCTGGCTCCCAGCCCCCCTGCTCTAACCCACCAGCCCCCACTCCCCTCCCAGAGCCGGGGAGAGAACCCAGGAGTCCTGGCTCCTGGGCCCCCTTCCTCGAATCCTAGGCTGCGGCTGCTGCCTGGCTGCGGCTGAGAACAGAGCCGTGTTGCCAGCTGGCAGGGTGTAGGGCTGATTGGGTCGTGTTTGAACCTGCCTGAGACGCGGGCTCCGGGCCAGGTCTGTGCCGCTGGGCGGTACGTTGTCTGGGGAGAACGCCGGGGGGCAGGGAAGGGTGGAGGGGTGTTCCAGGCCGGGCCATGCCACCTCCACGTTCCCCAGGGTCTGCGCTCTGCACTGTGCCAACAGCTGTGGAGCCGAGGGGCGGGTCGATGGCTCTGCGAAGCCTGGGCCCTCTTGCCAGGGCTCGCCTGCCGCGGGGGCCGTAGGCCTGTGGGAGTGCTCTCCCCCAGCCCCGGGGGTCCCCATCAGCTGTAGCAATGTCTGAGACCGCTCTTGTGGCAGTGAGTTCCGCGGGCTAAGGCGTGGATTTGAGAGCGTGGGCAGACTGCATTTCCTGCTCTGCCACAGACGTTTCGTGTGGCCCTGGGCCAGTCGCTGCTCCGTGCCTTCGGTTTCCCATCTGTGCAGTGGGCATGCCCGCTAGGACGCTCAATCCAGGCTGCGGCGGGAACCACAGCTTGGTTACGTGTCACTTCCAGAGAGAGTCCGACACAAATCTACCGGAGTGTCCGCGACTCCGGCTTCTCTAGTCTGAGCTCTTGGGTCCGAGAATCCGGCCCCCTGCCCCCTGCGTCCGGCCCAACTAAAGCATCTCCCAGACGGGCTCCAGCCTGGGGCGGAGACCCCCCCCCCCCCCGAAACAGGCCCTTGGCTGGCCTGAGTCCTTCCGCCGTCTCTGCGTGACAGCTGCCTGGGCTCTTGTGCGGGCGGGAGGGGGGACTGGGCTCAAACATGTCCACACTCCAGCGTAGCCAGGTACCGGCTCCCCATGCTCAGCCCCCTCGAGCGCGCGGTCGCCAGCGGGGCCTCCTTTGGCAGCTGGCGCGCCCTGCGTGGTGCTGGGCCGGTGTTCTGGGAGGGGGGCAAGGACGCGGGGGCTGGGTTCCAGCCTGAGCCAGGCACTGCGTCTCCCGGGCGATCCAGCCGGGGCCAGGGCCTTCTCCGGGAGCGCTCTGGGCAGCCCCGGAGTGATGGGGGGCGCCAGACCTCCGGTGCTGGGTGTCTGTGCAGTGCCACGCATGGTACCACCCCCATCTTGGTGAGTTACAGCAGGGGGGGCTGGGAGCCAGGACTCCTGGGTTCTCTCCCCGGCTCTGGGAGGGGAGTGGGGGCTGGTGGGTTAGAGCAGGGGGGCTGGGAGCCAGGATTCCTGGGTTCTCTCCCCGGCTCTGGGAGGGGAGTGGGGGCTGGTGGGTCAGAGCAGGGGGGGCTGGGAGCCAGGACTCCTGGGTTCTCTCCCTGGCTCTGGAGGAGAGTGGGGGCTGGTGGGTTAGAGCAGGGGGTGCTGGGAGCCAGGACTCCTGGGTTCTCTCCCGGCTCTGGGAGGGGAGTGGGGGCTGGTGGGTCATAGCAGGGGGGGCTGGGAGCCAGGACTCCTGGGTTCTCTCCCCAGCTCTGGGAGGGGAGTGGGGTCTGGTGGGTCAGAGCAGGGGGGGGCTGGGAGCCAGGACTCCTGGGTTCTCTCCCCGGCTCTGGGAGGGGAGTGGGGGCTGGTGGGTTAGAGCAGGGGGCTGGGGAGCCAGGATTCCTGGGTTCTCTCCCCGGCTCTGGGAGGGGAGTGGGGGCTGGTGGGTCAGAGCAGGGGGGCTGGGAGCCAGGACTCCTGGGTTCTCTCCCTGGCTCTGGGAGGAGAGTGGGGGCTGGTGGGTTAGAGCAGGGGGTGCTGGGAGCCAGGGACTCCTGGGTTCTCTCCCCGGCTCTGGGAGGGGAGTGGGGTCTGGTGGGTCAGAGCAGGGGGGGCTGGGAGCCAGGACTCCTGGGTTCTCTCCCCGGCTCTGGGAGGGGAGTGGGGCTGGTGGGGTCAGAGCAGGGGGCACTGGGAGCCAGGACTCCTGGGTTCTCTCCCCAGCTCTGGGAGGGGAGTGGGGTCTGGTGGGTCAGAGCAGGGGGGGCTGGGAGCCAGGACTCCTGGGTTCTCTCCCCAGCTCTGGGAGGGGAGTGGGGTCTGGTGGGTCAGAGCAGGGGGGGCTTGGAGCCAGGACTCCTGGGTTCTCTCCCTGGCTCTAGGAGGGGCGTGGGTTCTGGGGGTGGGGGGGCTGGGGAGTCCGTACACTTGCGAGCTCTCCTCTCTAGATACAGGCTGTTCTCTCAGGCGGGAATGAGGGTGGGTCGGGGAGCTGGCAAGCGCGGCGTACAAAGTCCTGTTGACTCTGGAGGTGTGACCTGGGTTGCCCGCCAGGAAGTGGGGGAGGAGGCTTTGCAGGGCCCGCAGGAGGGCAGGCCAGGGGCAGGAACAGAGACAACCCAGCTCCAGTCCCGTTCTCCAAGACAAACAGTGTGTCTGTGTTCCCAGATCTCCCTCCTGCCCGCGGCCGGGCTCCTCTCCCACGCTCAGGCCTATCCCCCGGGGTCCCAGCCCTACACGGCGGATGGTCCTGTGGACTCCCTGTCTGCTGCCGCTTCCCCCCGCGAGCATCAGTCCTTGTCCCCGGCCTGCCCGGACTCGGGTCAGGGTCCCCGTGGTGCCGAGTGGTGCACAGACCGTTTGTGTTGTGGGTCGCTTGCCCAGAAGGCATTGCCGCCGAGGGGGCTGGCGTACGCTGAGCTGCCCCAGGGCTGGCAGCAGGGACCCTGGCGTCCGGGCCGCAGAGGGGGGGCATAAAGCCCTGCTAGCTGGCCTCTGTCCCGGCCCCCTTGTGACCGAGCCCAGCCTGGCTTCTCTGTGAATTCCTTTGTGTGCCAGGGCTCGGGGTCGGGCTGGGCGTGGCTCAGCCGCTCAGAGGGCTCTTTTGTGCTCCCCCTTGCCTCACTCTCGGGGGGGGGGGGGGAGGGGGGGGTCAGCTGCCGGCTTGTTTGGGTGGCGTAAGGGCCAGGAGGGAGTGACAGCGGGTGCTGGGCCCTGAGAGCGCTGCACCGTCTCCAACAGACTGAGCCGTTCCTGGGGCAGGGAGCTAGGACTCCTGGGTTCTCTCCCCAGCTCTGGTGGGGAGTGGGGGCCGGTGGGTTAGAGCTGGGGAGGGCTGGGAGCCAGGACTCCTGGGTTCTCTCCCCGGCTCTGGTGGAGAGTGGGGACTGGTGGGTTAGAGCGGAGGGGCTAGGAGCCAGGACTCCTGGGTTCTCTCCCTGGCTCTGGGAGGAGAGTGGGGGCTGGTGGGTTAGAGCAGGGGGGGCTGGGAGCCAGGACTCCTGGGTTCTCTCCCTGGCTCTGGGAGGGGAGTGGGGGCTGGTGGGTTAGAGCAGGGGGGGCTGGGAGCCAGGACTCCTGGATTCTCTCCCTGGCTCTGGGTGGGGAGTGGGGGCTGGTGGGTCAGAGCAGCGGGGGCTGGGAGCCAGGACTCCTGGGTTCTCTCCCTGGCTTTGGGAGGGAAGTGGGGGCTGGTGAGTTAGAGCAGGGGGGGCTGGGAGCCAGGACTCCTGGGTTCTCTCCCCGGCTCTGGGAGGGGAGTGGGGGCTGGTGGGTTAGCGCAGGGGGGGCTGGGAGCCAGGACTCCTGGGTTCTCTCCCCGGCTCTGGGAGGAGAGGGGGGCTGGTGGGTTAGCGCAGGGGGGCTGGGAGCCAGGACTCCTGGGTTCTCTCCCCAGCTCTGGGAGGGGAGTGGGGTTTGGTTGGTTAGAGCAGGGGGGGCTGGGAGCCAGGACTCCTGGGTTCTCTCCCTGGCTCTGGGATGGGAGTGGGGTTTGGTGGGTTAGAGCAGGGATGCTCTGTGTCCTGGGGGTGCTCAGAGACCTGGGCCAAGGTCGAAGGGACCTCGTAATGCCATAAACCATGTGGACTCCCCACTGAGGTCAGGAGGACCCGGTTGTACTGGGCGCCTCTTGGAGCCCCCCAGCTGAGATGGGGAGACTCTGTCGCTCTGGGCACCTCTGGGAGCCCCCCAGCTTAGATGAGGGGATGACATTGTACTGGGTGCCTTGCTGAGTCCCCCAACCGAGATCGGGGGAACCTGTCCCTCCGGGAGCTGCCCATGCACCTAGCAAGCGTCTGTCCTTGCCCTGAAGATCTTACCGTCTAAATACTCGAGAGAGGGAGCATTATTCTTCCTTCCCGTTTTACGGGGCACTGAGGTCCAGAGACTCGCCCGAGGTCAGGCAGGGAGTTCGAGGCAGAACCCAGGAGTCCTGACCCCCCAGCCCCATGTCTGAACCACGTGGCTGCCCTTTCTCTCTCTAGGGTCACCGCTCGCTCCACCACGACACTTGCAAAACACTGGAGAGCTGAGATCCTGGAGCCTGCAGCCAGGACCGGCTGGGCCGCCGCCCGAGAATTCCCCTCGGGATCTCCGCACTGAGATCCTGGGGGAACGCTCCCGTTCCGGCCCCAGAGGGGTGTTTATTGTGCGGCTGGCCCGGTCCTGGCCTGGCCCAACCCAGAGCGAACAGCTGATCGCTAATAGACGAGCTCCCGCAATGTGACATTGGGCTCGGAGCTTCCCTGCGGCTTGTATCTTGTTAGGTGACTCTCTCGCCTGTTCAGTATGTAAAACCTTCAGCCGCCTTCCAGTGCCCTTGTGAGAAATTAGTTTAATGAGGATCTTGAGTAAATCAATTAAGAGGAGGAAAGCGAGCAGCACGGTGTCTATTAGTCTTCTGGAGTCGTTCCTTGTACCCGGGCGCTGAGTCCTCCTTCGAGACACCCGTCTGATATAAGGGGCCGATAGGCCAGCCTGATAACCCAAAACAGGTTCTCACCCTCTGCCCCTTGTATTGCGCCCGGTCACTAAAGCGCCTTCCGGGAAGGCTCCGGGCTGGGTGGGAAGAGATGGAGGGTCCACCCCTGCCTCGGGGAGGATGGCCTGGTGCCTTGTTTTCCCCGCTGGGTACTGATCTGTGTGACGGAATAGGACTGTTCTTAATGTTCCTATGCCTCAGTTTCCCTGAGGCATGTGCTAAGTCTCTAGGGGGTGGGATAAATGTGTGTGACTGCAGAGCCCTAGAGGGCCAGTGATGACAGAGAAGGGCCGACACCCTGTCTCCTGGCAACTGATGGCCTGGGCCCCTTCTCTGCAAAGGTGCGAGCTGAAGGTGTTGGAACAAAGGGATCAGGTGACCTCCTGGCCGGGGGAGGAGGGGCTGGACAGTTTCAGTTGTAAGTCGGCTGGGGAAGAGGGGGGAGGTGCAGACAGAGTCTGGCCTCCCTGCCCCGTTTGGAGCTGTGGGGTGAAATGCAGGGAGCCCCCAGGCTGGGGTCTAAGCTCCCTGCCCCCTGGAAGGGCCCGACTGAGGGGTCCTGGATGTACTGACAAGCTCTGGTTGGACTGTGTTCCTGGCATCTCTAATAAACCTTCTGTTCTACTGGCTGGCTGAGACTCCCAGTGACTCCTAAAAAAAAGGGGTGCAGGCGCTGACTCCCCCACACTCCGTGACAATCTGCCTCTCTCGGCTACATCAAAGAGCCCTTCAGCCCCGGGGGTTTTCTCCCCGTGGAGGGACCGAGATGCTGCAGACAAGTCACCACCAGATCTTTTCATTAAGGACTCGACCTGTTTTAGCTTCGTTCTCACTGCACGGCATCACGTCCGTAGCCCCGCTCTGGCGTCTCCCCAGCCGCTGTAAAACGCTCACCCCAGAGCGGGGCGCAGGGTTGTGTGTTCTGTGCGGGCTGCTTCGCGTTAACGTGCCCGATAGCGTCTGGCAGCCCCACGCCACCGGGCTTCCTGGCTCGGGGTTTATGGGAGCTGTGGGAGAAGGTGCTAAGGGGCTCACAGCATAGCGATGGAGGCTGGTGGCTCTGATCGGATCCGCGGGGCGGCATCTCGAGAGAGGATCGGGTGGGTGGAAACCGGCGCTGAAGGGCCTGGAGACGCAAACTCTGATGTTTGAGCCAGTGGAGAACAATGGGGGAAACCTTGGCCTGGGGGGTCTGTGTGGCACCCAGTGTGACGGGGACCCCAATCTGAGTCAGGGAGGGAGGGGGTCTGAGCACCCAGAGACTATGGGAGCCCTGATCGCGGCCCTGGAGGGGTCTGCAGGCCCTAGAGGCTGCAGGGGCCTGATCTCGGCTTGGGAGGGGTCTGGGCAGCGCCAGAGGCTGTGGGGACCCCAATCTCGGCTCGGGAGGGGTCTGTGGGTGCCGGAGGCTGGGGGGGCCCTGATCTTGGCCCAGGAGGGGTCTGAGCGGCGTCAGAGGCTGCAGGGGCCCTGATCTCGGTCTGGGAGGCACCAGAGGCTGCGGGGGGCCCGATCTCAGCCCGGGAGGGGTCTGCCATGGTACAAGTTACATCCCCATGGGAGGAGGGCAGAGAGAGGGGTGGGGAGCCAGGCCCCCCGCTCAATGCTCGTAACCTGGCTGGCTGGTCCTCACTGTGTCTCTGAACCAGTAGCTGCTGCCCAGGCAAGGCTGTGCGGATGCGGCTGCCTCTGGGCTGGAGTGACACCCAGCTCTCACGGGCTCGTCCCTCCCCCTCCAATGTAGGTTAGCACTTGGCACGTGCCGTGCGCCCTGGGGGCCGGGTGGCATCAGGCCCCGGCCGTGGTATTAATAGCTCTGTGGTGTGGTACGCTGCCCAGCGCTCCCTGGGAATTGGAGGGTGGGCTGGTGTGTGGAGGGAGGAGAGGGGCTCTCCGGGGCAGGCCAGCGTGGGGGGGCAGGGACTGGAGTGGGGGGAGGACGGGCAGGCCGGCACGGGGCAGGTCTGTTTGTGGCACAGTCACCCCTGACATTGTCTCTCTGTCCCCCCCCAGGACCCCGCCGGCATATTCGAACTGGTGGAGGTGGTCGGGAACGGGACGTATGGACAGGTTTACAAGGTGAGTTTGCGGCCGGCCTACCCTGTCCCCAGGCACTGCCCAGAGCCACCCAACGGCAGAGCGCCAAGGCCAGCGCACCATGACCCTGAGCGTCCGGAGACGGGCGCTCTGCCCTGTCACTCACCCTCTAGGGGACGGTCCCACGTTCCCAGGCCGGGGGGGGGGGGGGGTTCTAACGCAGGCCCCCCTGGGAGATGGAAAGGTCTTGTGTGTGTGATTGTTCATTGCCACGACAAACGCCCCTCTGGCTGCTGGGGACAGTGGGCAGGGAGGGGAGAGCCGTCTTGGTGGGTGCTGCACAGTGCCCCTCCCCCAGCCGAGATCGGGGCCCCCGGAAGCCTCGCACCTCCCCCACAACTGAGGCTGCGGGGCCCCTAGGGAGAGACGGTGCCGGCCCCCCAGCGCCAGCACTCTATAAATAGGTGAAGGATTGTAATTCCGCACAGCCACACCCAGCGGGGCAGTAACTCCCCCGCGGTCAGAGCCAGGAGTGGAACCTGGGAGTCCTGAGCCCACAGCACATGTTGGCTAAAACTGCACGGCATCCTGTGGCCGTGAGAACAGAGCCCTGGGTCCCCTCGGCCAGCGCTGCTCTCCGTGCGCGCCTGTGGTCAGAACCGTGCCGGTCTGTAGGGCGGTATTGCCTGTCGTTGTGATAGGCGGGGGGGGGGGGGGGGGTTATTAGGTGTATTACGGTAGTGTCGGGGTACCCAGCTGTGACAGGGAGTGTTGTGTGCTGTACACTATTAGGTGTATTACGGTAGTGTCGGGGTACTCAGCTGTGACAGGGAGTGTTGTGTGCTGTACACTATTAGGTGTATTACGGTAGTGTCGGGGTACCCCAGCCGTGGCCCAGGGCCCCATGGCGCTAGGTGTTGTGCATTATTAGGTGTATTACGGTAGTGTCGGGCTACCCAGCCGCACCAGGGCCCCATGGTGCTAGGTGCTGTGCATTATTAGGTGTATTACGGTAGTGTCGGGCTACCCAGCTGTGGCCCAGGGTGCTGTACGTTATTAGGTGTATTACGGTAGTGTTGGGCTACCCAGCCGCACCAGGGCCCCATGGCGCTAGGTGCTGTGCATTATTAGGTGTATTACGGTAGTGTCGGGCTACCCAGCTGTGGCCCAGGGTGCTGTACGTTATTAGGTATATTACGGTAGTGTCGGGCTACCCAGCCGCACCAGGGCCCCATGGCGCTAGGTGCTGTGCATTATTAGGTGTATTACGGTAGTGTCGGGCTACCCAGCTGTGGCCCAGGGTGCTGTACGTTATTAGGTGTATTACGGTAGTGTCGGGCTACCCAGCTGTGGCCCAGGGTGCTGTACATTATTAGGTGTATTACGGTAGTGTGGGGGTACCCCAGCACGGCCAGGGCCCCATGGCGCTGGGTGCTGTACAAACACGGCCCGCGGCATCGCTCCCCGCCCCACGGAGTTGGCGCTGTCCTTAGCCCCCGGTAGGTGGGCCCAGCGAGCCGGGCGCCAATCCCGAGCGCCGCCACCGAAATCATTCCTCGGCTCGTGCCAATGAGCAGCACCCCCGAGGAGAGAGTGGGGGGAGCTGTGAGACCCCCGACCGTCTCCCCCCCCCCGCCCCCTCCAGCTGGATGTGCACAGACACTCCTGTAATAAATGCGAGCAGTGGCTCGGGTGTGGTGATACCGCCGGACACGCCCGGTCAGACTCCGGTCCGTGCCGCTCGTTAGGGTAATGATTGCTGTCCCGCGGGATGTTTGCCTCCTAGGAGGGGCGGGGAGGGAGCCCAGTAGCTTGGCTGAAAGAGACGGACCCCATGGCTGCGGTGAGGTCTCCTCTCCGGGAACCTGGATCCTTCTGCCTGGGCGCGGTACGAGGGATCGGCAGCGTGGCGGTGACTTACTTCCTGCTCTTTCGCTCCGTTTCATTCTCATTACCGCGTCTATGGCTACAGTATCCGAGTGCCTCCCCATCTTCCGTGGATTCACGGTCACGCACCCAGATGGGGAAACCGAGTCACAGAGCAGCTAAACGACTCCCCTAGGGTCAGGCGGGAAGTCTGGCCGAGCAGGGACTCGATCCCCGTCTCCCCAGTCCCAGACGGTGCTGTAACCGTCCCCCACCCCAATGCCAAACCCGGGGGGCCCACGCGTGTCATTTCCCTGGGGAGTGGTGGGTGAACAGCCGGCACCTAGGCGCGGGGCTGGGGGAGCGGTTTGTTACCCACCTGGCTGTGTCCCACGATTGGGAAATGCCGCCCCGGTGCCTCGTGGGAGTTGTCGTTTGGGTGCCCCATGGCGATGTTCTCTATGGGCCCCGGCAGCTTGCTTGGACTACATCTCCCATGAGGCACAGCGGTGGCTCTGCCGAAAGAGCCACCACAGTGCATCCTGGGAGATGTAGTCCGGGCAGAGAGCCGGGCCTGTGGAGGTGAACAAAGGCACCGCGGTGGACGACCATTCCAAATGGAAATTGTCAACGGTTTCACCACAAATGTGAGACTTGGCGTGGGGGGGCACCCCCATTTTCTGACTGTCTCTGCTGCGGGGCCCGGTACGAGGGAGACCGAGAGCAGCGTTGCCGACTCCCTTAAAGCCCCAGCTGCCGGAGTCATGGGAAATCCTGCCTCCTTTTTCCGTGCAAGGGGAGGTTGCCAGCTGTCCTGGCTGCAGAGGAAAGCTTGAAAACGGGGAGCGAAGGCCACTGAAAGTCTCGGAGCCAGCACACAGGAGCCCGGCGCTCGCTGTGCGTGTTCCAGTCTCAGGATTGCGAGGGTCCCCGCGTGGCTTTCGCAGTACCGGGCTGGGGGTTTGGCGGTCTCTTCGCGGCGGGGTTAGCGCCTCTCCCGTCTCCTCCCCCGAGTTTGCTGCATCCAGCCTAGGCCAGCTGGTTTGATTTGGGGGGCATCTCCTCACTGACGGCTCACACCGGAGTGAGGCCAGCCCCCGCGCTCGGCGTACCCTGGGAGCCGGCCTGGGGGAAGCGGCTGGCTCGCAAACCAGACTTGGCTGGCTGTGCAGGGGTTAATGTGCCCAGAATGACCCTCCTGAGCAGCCTGGCCGTGTCCCAGACGGGCGTAAGCCGCATCTGGAGTCCTGTATTACAACAGCTGGGAATCCAGTGTAAATGGAGCGCGGGTAGGAGTACAGAGGTTATTTGGCTTCTGCATTTGCCATTGGTTCTATTTCCAGCTCCCCCCCGCCCCTGCTCTGACCCACCAGCCCCCGCTCCCCTCCCAGAGCCGGGGAGAGAACCCAGGAGTCCGGGCTCCCAGCCCCCCTGCTCTAACCCACCAGCCCCCACTCCCCTCCCAGAGCCGGGGAGAGAACCCAGGAGTCCTGGTTCCCAGCCCCCCTGCTCTAACCCACCAGCCCCCACTCCCCTTCCAGAGCCGGGGAGAGAACCCAGGAGTCCTGGCTCCCAGCCCCCCTGCTCTGACCCACCAGCCCCCACTCCCCTCCCCTAGCCGGGGAGAGAACCCAGGAGTCCTGGCTCCCAGCCCCCCCTGCTCTAACCCACCAGCCCCCGCTCCCCTCCCAGAGCCGGGGAGAGAACCCAGGAGTCCGGGCTCCCAGCCCCCCTGCTCTAACCCACCAGCCCCCACTCCCCTCCCAGAGCCGGGGAGAGAACCCAGGAGTCCTGGTTCCCAGCCCCCCTGCTCTAACCCACCAGCCCCCACTCCCCTTCCAGAGCCGGGGAGAGAACCCAGGAGTCCTGGCTCCCAGCCCCCCTGCTCTGACCCACCAGCCCCCACTCCCCTCCCCTAGCCGGGGAGAGAACCCAGGAGTCCTGGCTCCCAGCCCCCCCTGCTCTAACCCACCAGCCCCCACTCCCCTCCCAGAGCCGGTGAGAGAACCCAGGAGTCCTGGCTCCCAGCACCCCCTGCTCTAACCCACCAGCCCCCACTCCCCTCCCAGAGCCGGGGAGAGAACCCAGGAGTCCTGGCTCCCAGCCCCCCTGCTCTAACCCACCAGCCCCCACTCCCCTCCCAGAGCCGGGGAGAGAACCCAGGAGTCCTGGCTCCCAGCCCCCCCTGCTCTGACCCACCAGCCCCCACTCCCCTCCCAGAGCCGGGGAGAGAACCCAGGAGTCCTGGCTCCCAACCCCCCTGCTCTAACCCACCAGCCCCCGCTCCCCTCCCAGAGCCGGGGAGAACCCAGGAGTCCTGGCTCCCCCCCGCCCCTGCTCTAACCCACCAGCCCCCACTCCCCTCCCAGAGCCAGGGAGAGAACCCAGGAGTCCTGGTTCCCAGCCCCCCTGCTCTGACCCACCAGCCCCCACTCCCCTTCCAGAGCCGGGGAGAGAACCCAGGAGTCCTGGCTCCCAGCCCCCCTGCTCTAACCCACCAGCCCCCACTCCCCTTCCAGAGCCGGGGAGAGAACCCAGGAGTCCTGGCTCCCAACCCCCCTGCTCTAACCCACCAGCCCCCACTCCCCTCCCAGAGCCAGGGAGAGAACCCAGGAGTCCTGGTTCCCAGCCCCCCTGCTCTAGCCCACCAGCCCCCACTCCCCTTCCAGAGCCGGGGAGAGAACCCAGGAGTCCTGGCTCCCAGCCCCCCTGCTCTAACCCACCAGCCCCCACTCCCCTTCCAGAGCCGGGGAGAGAACCCAGGCGTCCTGGTTCCCAGCCCCCCTGCTCTGACCCAGCAGCCCCCACTCCCCTCCCAGAGCCGGGGAGAGAACCCAGGAGTCCTGGTTCCCAGCCCCCCTGCTCTAGCCCACCAGCCCCCACTCCCCTTCCAGAGCCGGGGAGAGAACCCAGGAGTCCTGGCTCCCAGCCCCCCTGCTCTAACCCACCAGTCCCCACTCCCCTTCCAGAGCCGGGGAGAGAACCCAGGAGTCCTGGCTCCCAGCCCCCCTGCTCTAACCCACCAGCCCCCACTCCCCTCCCAGAGCCGGGGAGAGAACCCAGGAGTCCTGGCTCCCAGCCCCCCCTGCTCTAACCCCCCAGCCCCCACTCCCCTTCCAGAGCCGGGGAGAGAACCCAGGAGTCCTGGTTCCCAGCCCCCCTGCTCTAACCCACCAGCCCCCACTCCCCTCCCAGAGCCGGGGAGAGAACCCAGGAGTCCTGGCTCCCAGCCCCCCCTGCTCTAACCCACCAGCCCCCACTCCCCTCTCAGAGCCGGGAGAGAACCCAGGAGTCCTGGTTCCCAGCCCCCCTGCTCTAACCCCCCAGCCCCCACTCCCCTTCCAGAGCCGGGGAGAGAACCCAGGAGTCCTGGTTCCCAGCCCCCCTGCTCTAACCCACCAGCCCCCACTCCCCTTCCAGAGCCGGGGAGAGAACCCAGGAGTCCTGGTTCCCAGCCCCCCTGCTCTAACCCACCAGCCCCCACTCCCCTCCCAGAGCCGGGGAGAGAACCCAGGAGTCCTGGCTCCCAGCCCCCCCTGCTCTAAACCGCCAGCCCCCACTCCCCTCCCAGAGCCGGGGAGAGAACCCAGGAGTCCTGGTTCCCAGCCCCCCTGCTCTGACCCACCAGCCCCCACTCCCCTCCCAGAGCCGGGGAGAGAACCCAGGAGTCCTGGTTCCCAGCCCCCCTGCTCTAGCCCACCAGCCCCCACTCCCCTTCCAGAGCCGGGGAGAGAACCCAGGAGTCCTGGCTCCCAGCCCCCCTGCTCTAACCCATCAGCCCCCACTCCCCTTCCAGAGCCGGGGAGAGAACCCAGGCGTCCTGGTTCCCAGCCCCCCTGCTCTGACCCAGCAGCCCCCACTCCCCTCCCAGAGCCGGGGAGAGAACCCAGGAGTCCTGGCTCCCAGCCCCCCTGCTCTAACCCACCAGCCCCCACTCCCCTCCTAGAGCTGGGGAGAGAACCCAGGAGTCCTGGCTCCCAGCCCCCCTGCTCTAACCCACCAGCCCCCACTCCCCTCCCAGAGCCGGGGAGAGAACCCAGGAGTCCTGGCTCCCAACCCCCCCTGCTCTAACCCACCAGCCCCCACTCCCCTCCCAGAGCCGGGGAGAGAACCCAGGAGTCCTGGCTCCCAGCCCCCCCTGCTCTAAACCGCCAGCCCCCACTCCCCTCCCAGAGCCGGGGAGAGAACCCAGGAGTCCTGGCTCCCAGTCCCCCTGCTCTGACCACTAGCCCTCACTGCCCTTCAGTGCGGTGTTTGTGGTGAGAAATGGGGTGCGTTGGCAGCCTGCCCTTCCCCCGAGAGGAGCCAGCAGGGGCTAGCTGCCGGCTGATGATCCGAGGGGAAATATCTCCAGGCTGGAGGTCAGCTGCTCCAGAGCGCGGCCGGCCGGCCTGGGGCACCCCAGCCTCTCGGGAGTCCCCCACCCTCCAGCCGGCAGGCAGGCCCCACCCGTCTCTGCTTCTGCCTGCTCACCTCTCCGATCAGCTTGTCCGACCCCCTGCGGGACACAGGCTGGGGGCTTTCACTCCACCCCCCCTGCGCTGAGCCAGTCCCTTGGGCCGGCTCCGGGCCGTCTGGGCTGGCCAGCAAGAGACGGGCACTGCAAGTAGCCGTCCGGGGGTGGGGGGGGATGGTTTGACCCCGGCGTGTTTCGTGTGCGTGCGTGGTGTCTCTGGGTGTGCCCACGCGAGGAGGGGTGGGTACGCGGTGGCCACACTCCAGTTGCCTTGTGCCCACTCTCGGCTCCATACGGCCCCTGGGCTGAACCCCCTTCAGTACAACAGCCCTTCTTGGGGACCCACTCTGTCTCGGGGGTTAAGCCGTAGGCCCGTCCGGAGCCTTCGCACGCCCCCGGCTCTCGCCGTGGGCCCCCTCGGGGAGTCCCCTCGCTCCGGCCCCCCGGGTCTCCACGCCCAGAGGGAACGGTGCCCCCTGTTCTCTAGCCCGGAGCGACTCTCAGCCAGGGTAACACAGGAGGGGTTAGTGAGCGGCTGAACCCAGCCCAGGAAACTCTCTGGGCCCCAGGCCTGGCCCCCCTCAGCACAGCATATCTAGGTCTGTCCCACGTCCAGGGGGGCTCTGGCTGCTCCCCCTCTCCAGCCCAGAGCCCCTCCTTCCAGCTGATCATCCGGCTCCTCCCCTGTCCTTTGTCCTCCAGGTCTGGGGCCCTCTCTCCTCCGGCCTTTGTTCCCCTCTGGCTGGAACTGGTTAATCAGGTTACGGGGTCCCCCCCACCGCAGCCCATTGTCCTCCCACTGGCCAGGACTGGCTGGCGGCCAAGCTGGGGTGGCCTCTTAGTCTCCAGGTCACCAGTGGGTGGTGCCCCCCACCCCCTTGTTAACCGTGCAGCACACAGGGAAACTGAGGCACCCAGACGCTATTCATGTGAAACCCTACAAAAATCCCCACTTCCTTATAATAGGATTTTGCCACCTGGTTTAAAAAACAACCCAAAACACCCCCCCCCTTTCTGCTAGTGAAGTTGGGGCCTGTCTCCCCTGCCTGGGGACTGCCCCAAAATCTCCCACGAGGGCCAGCTGGTACACCGAGGGGTGTCCCCTCTCTGCTCCGTCCGGGTTGGTCTGCGGAGGCGGGTCCAGCGTCCTCACCTGCCCAGGCCGTGTGTTAATTTCCTAACGTCCCTGCTCCTTGGGGTCCGAGGCCGGTGGGAGCATCTCCGCTTTTCATTAAAACCAAATCCGTCCGTTCCCAGCCCTGCGGCTGCCCCCAGCGCCCCAGAACGCAGGAGGCCCGTGAAAAGAAGCCAGGCTGGGTTGGGGTTTTTTGACGATTTATTTTGAAGCGAATCTTGTGGCTTCTGGGACCCGGGCTTGTGATAATTGTGCTTGGCGCGTCGGGGGGTGGTATGGGAACGCGTGTTCAAAACCCAGGAGTCCGGGCCTGAGACGCTGAGATTGATTGGAAAAAATCACGAGAGAGATTTGAAAAAGGTCCTTTTGTATGAGGTTCGTGAGCCGAGATCAGGGGCCCCTGTGGTGCCAGGCGCTGCCCAGACCCTTCCCCCCCAACTGAGAGCAGCCCCCCCGGGTGCCCCTTGTTCGGTTTGGGCTGCAAACTGCTTCCTTCCTGCTCTGTTTTGTGTCTGCGCTCGCTGGAAATGCCCCGGTGCGTTGTGTTCCCATGGAAACCCGGCTCGGTTTTCTGGATCGTCCCCCTGCTCCCGGATCCGGGCTGGTCTTGGCGCGGGGTAAAAATACACGCGCCCCCCCCCCCCCCCCCCCCGCCTGGAAGAGCTGGTGGCCCCCGGGGCGCCCGAGCGTGGCACAGAGCCTAGCCCAGGCCGGAGAATTGCACTGAGCCCGGGCCCCCCAGCACCCGAGGCGGTGGCAGGGGGCTCTCAGATGAGCCGGGCCCCACGGATCGCCGCGGGGGAAGGGGAAGGCTGCCCCCAGGGCCCTGCCGGGCTGGAGTGGCTCCCCATGGGTCAGGCCGGAAGGGGACCGATGGGAGCCAGGCGCTTGCGTGCGCCGCGCTGGGCACTTGCCGGCACCCGCAGGGGCTAAATCTGGGCAATCTGGCCCAGAGCCAGCTGCCTAACCACTAGCCCCTCCTTCCTCCCGGCCCGGTGCCGCTCCGGGCAAGCACCTTTCCCCCGGGCGCCTGGCTGCGGGGGTGGGGTGAAGGGCCCCCGCCCAGTTCACACCCCGTCGCAGGTCAGGAGCCAATTCCACACAAGGAGCTGGCCTGGCTGGGTGCCACAGGGCAGGCCTGAGGCTAGGGGGATGGGTGTGCGCCACAACCAGTCAGACCTGCCGCATGGAGCCCAGTCACCCCCGCCCGGCTCCCCGGCATGGCCTCGCCCCGGAGCGGGGGCAGCTCCCCGCCAGCCGCTCCTGTGGGGGCAGGGGGCCGCCTCCCCCGTCAATCCCCAGCACGGTGGAGTGGGAGGCGGTTGCTAGGCGACGGCCGCCCACGCCCCCTCCGGCGCGTGGCACGCTGCACAATGCGGGCACGTGGCAGAGGGCCCCGGGGCCCCGCGGGGGACGGAGCTGCGGCGGGGGCCCCTCGGGCCCACTCTGGCTTATCCCCGGAGCCGGGCGTGAGGGCTCCTTACCCAGCCAGCAGGCAGGGGGCCAGCTGAACTTCCGCCGCCATTCATACTGCGGCAGATCACCCGCCAGTCCTGGCTCCCAGCCCCCCCGTTCTCCTCCCAGAGCCTGGAGAGAACCCAGGAGTCCTGGCTCCCAGCCCCCGCTGCTCTGACCCACCAGCCCCCACTCCCCTCCCAGAGCCGGGGAGAGAACCCAGGAGCTAGTGAAGACATGCATCGTCCCAGGTCTGAGCCACAAACCCCGACTCCAGGAGAGTGGGGGCTGGTGGGTGAGAGCAGTGGGGGCTGGGAGCCAGGACTCCTGGGTTCTCTCCCAGCTCTGGCAGAGGTGTGGGGGGCTGGTGGGTGAGAGCAGTGGGGGCTGGGAGCCAGGACTCCTGGGTTCTCTCCCTGGCTCTGGGAGGGAAGTGGGGGCTGGTGGGTTAGAGCAGGGGGCGCTGGGAGCCAGGACGCCTGGGTTCTCTCCCAGCTCTGGGAGGGGAGTGGGGGTTGGTGGGTTAGAGCAGGGGTGGGTGGGAGCCAGGACTCCTGGGTTCTCTCCCAGCTCTGGCAGGGGTGTGGGGGCTGGTGGGTTAGAGCAGGGGGTGCTGGGAGCCAGGACTCCTGGGTTCTCTCCCCGGCTCTGGGAGGGAAGTGGGGTCTGGTGGGTTAGAGCAGGGGGGGCTGGGAGCCAGGACTCCTGGGTTCTCTCCCCGGCTCTGGGAGGGGAGTGGGGGCTGGTGGGTTAGAGCAGGGGGGGCTGGGAGCCAGGACTCCTGGGTTCTCTCCAGGCTCTGGCAGGGGTGTGGGGGCGGGGCTGGCACTCTCTGGGGCGGGGCGTGTTGTCCCTGACCGAGCGGCTGGCTCCCCCTGCTGCCTGTACAGCGGCTGCACCCCCGTCCCGTCAGCGGCAGCCAGTGGAGCGGGGAGCTCAGCGTGACGGGGGGCAGGCGGGCGCTCTGTGCAGCGAACGGCAGAGCGGGGGCCCCCTCTTCCGCCGGGGGGCTTGTTAACCGCACACCTACCGCAACCCCATGGAATTACCCCCTGCTCCCCGCTAGTCACGGCTCAGCGCTGGTCCGGGAACCTGGGACACGCCCGCGGTGCGGTCAGTTCCCCCCCCCGCCCCGTGTGCCCAGCGCTCATGGGCTGACCCCCTCTCTGCCTTTGCCCCCCCAGGGCCGCCATGTCAAGACAGGGCAGCTGGCAGCCATCAAAGTCATGGACGTCACTGAGGTGAGAAGGATGCGGGGGGGTGCCTGCCTCAGCCCCTGGGATCTCGCTAGCAGGGGCTGCGGGTCAGGAGTGAGGGGCACCCCAGAGCTGGGGGGGCAGGGCTGGGCTAGCAGGGGCTGCGAGTCGGGAGTGAGGGGCACCCCAGAGCTGGGGGGCAGGGCTGGGCTAGCAGGGGCTGCGAGTCGGGAGTGAGGGGCACCCCAGAGCTGGGGGGCAGGGCTGGGCTAGCAGGGGCTGCGAGTCGGGAGTGAGGGGGGGAGCCCAGGGCAAGCAGGGGCTGCGAGTCGGGAGTGAGGGGCACCCCAGAGCTGGGGGGCGGGGCTGGGCTAGCAGGGGCTGCGGGTCGGGAGTGAGGGGCACCCCAGAGCTGGGGGGCGGGGCTGGGCTAGCAGGGGCTGCGAGTCGGGAGTGAGGGGCACCCCAGAGCTGGGGGGCGGGGCTGGGCTAGCAGGGGCTGCGAGTCGGGAGTGAGGGGGGGAGCCCAGGGCAAGCAGGGGCTGCGAGTCGGGAGTGAGGGGCACCCCAGAGCTGGGGGGCGGGGCTGGGCTAGCAGGGGCTGCGAGTCGGGAGTGAGGGGGGGAGCCCAGGGCAAGCAGGGGCTGCGAGTCGGGAGTGAGGGGCACCCCAGAGCTGGGGGGCAGGGCTGGGCTAGCAGGGGCTGCGAGTCGGGAGTGAGGGGCACCCCAGAGCTGGGGGGCAGGGCTGGGCTAGCAGGGGCTGCGGGTCGGGAGTGAGGGACCCCCCAGAGCTTCGGGGGAGCGGGGGGGGGCTGCGGGCCGGGAGTGAGGGCACCCCAGAGCTGGGGGGCAGGGCTGGGCTAGCAGGGGCTGCGGGTCGGGAGTGAGGGACCCCCCAGAGCTTGGGGGGAGCGGGGGGGGGCTGCGGGCCGGGAGTGAGGGCACCCCAGAGCTGGGGGGCAGGAGCCCATTGGGGAGGACTGCCCGTAACCCGGGTCCTTTCCGCCCCCCAGGACGAGGAGGAGGAGATCAAGCAGGAGATCAACATGCTGAAGAAATACTCCCACCACCGCAACATCGCCACCTACTACGGAGCCTTCATCAAGAAGAGCCCGCCCGGGAACGACGACCAGCTGTGGGTGCGTGGGGCGGGGCGGGCGGCCCCTCGGGCGGGGCGGGGGCTGCCCCTCGGGCGGGGCGGGGGCTGCCCTCCCACACAGAGCAGTGACACGGGCTCTCCGGCTCTGTGCAGCGCCTGGCGCGGCGGGGCCCCGAGCTCCCCCCTCCCTTGGTAACTCTGTGCTCCCCCCCAGCTGGTGATGGAGTTCTGCGGAGCCGGTTCCGTCACCGACCTGGTCAAGAACACCAAGGGCAACGCGCTGAAGGAGGACTGCATCGCGTACATCTGCCGGGAGATCCTGCGGGTACGCCGGGCCCCGCTGCCTGCCCCTGCCCTCGGGCCCCCGGCCACAACGCTGGGAGCCCGGACGCCTGGGTTCTCTCCCCGGCTCTGGGAGGGGAGTGGGGGCTGGTGGGTTAGAGCAGGGGGGGCTGGGAGCCCGGACGCCTGGGTTCTCTCCCCGGCTCTGGGAGGGGAGTGGGGACTGGTGGGTTAGAGCGGGGGGGCTGGGAGCCAGGACTCCTGGGTTCTCTCCCCGGCTTCAGAAGGGGAGAGTGGGGGCTAGTGGGTTAGAGCAGCCGGGGCTGGGAGCCAGGACTCCTGGGTTCCCGTGACTGGATCCCAGCCGACGTTTCCCTGCTCCCCTAGGGCCTGGCTCACCTCCACACCCACAAGGTGATCCACCGGGACATCAAAGGGCAGAACGTGCTGCTGACGGAGAACGCTGAGGTGAAGCTGGGTAAGTGGGGGGCGGCGCCCAGAAGCCCCATTCCTGCTGAAGGGCCACTCGACCCGGACTCCTGGGTTCCATCCCCGGCCCTGCCGCTCACTCCTGTCTCCAGCAGCTGCCACACCCCCCTGAGCGGGCAGCCTGCCGTCTACGATGGGGTTAGAGCACCATCTATTTCCTTTCTCTCCGGCTGCTCTGACAGTCCGGATTCGAATCCTGCGAGGAGCAGCGACATCCTGTGGCAGGGAGTTCCACCAGTCACCCCTGGCATCGATTATCTCCTTGGCCTGCTTTAGAATCGGCCACCTCTCCCTGCCCGAGTCTGAGGCGGGAAGCTTGTGGCCGGGGAAGGAAGGGTGCCCGTGCCTCTCCGGGGGTGCTGAGGGGGGGAGGGGGTTCCGCGTGCTGACGGCTGCGTCTCCTCCCTCCCCAGTGGATTTCGGGGTGAGCGCCCAGCTGGACCGGACGGTGGGGCGCAGGAACACCTTCATCGGCACCCCCTACTGGATGGCCCCGGAGGTGATCGCCTGTGACGAGAACCCCGACGCCACGTACGACTACAGGGTAGGGCAGGCCCCACGGACTGGGGGCTGGGCGGGGATCCCTGCCCCACGGGGAGGAGGGGCAGCCTGGCCTGGGATCCGGGACCCCTGGGTCCTGCTCCCGGCCCTTGGCCCAGCCGCTCCAGGACTTGGGGGGCACCAGCCCCGTTGGGGTTAGCGCCGCTCTCGCCCACCCCTGCTAATCCTGCCCCGCTCCCCGCAGGGACTCTCGCCGGGCCGCTGCATGCTGGCCTGGGGGGCCCCCCGCCGGCTCGCCTGCTGAGTTCCCCCCTGGCCCCCGGGAGCTCAGAGCTAGAGGGGGAACCCCGGGACCTGTCACCCGTCCCTACGCCCCTGCCCTTCGCCAGGGCCTGTAGGGGGCACACAGCGTAGGGGTGGGTCTCACGGGACCCCGACGACCCCGGTGTTCTCCCCCCACTCTGATCCCCCTGGCTCCCCACATCGCAGCCCCTCTGGGACCCCCCCATCCCCCAGTGTCCTCCCCCCACTCTGATCCCCTTGTTCCCCGTCCCCCCAGTGTCCTCCCCCCACTCTGACCCCCCTGGTTCCCCACATCGCAGCCCCTCTGGGACCCCCCCATGCCCCAGTGTCCTCCCCCCACTCTGACCCCCCTGGTTCCCCACATCGCAGCCCCTCTGGGACCCCCCCATGCCCCAGTGTCCTCCCCCCACTCTGACCCCCCTGGTTCCCCACATCGCAGCCCCTCTGGGACCGCCCATCCCCCAGTGTCCTCCCCCCACTCTGATCCCCCTGGTTCCCCACATCGCAGCCCCTCTGGGACCCCCCATGCTCCAGTGTCCTCCCCCCCTCTGATCCTCCTGGTTCCCCATCCCCCCAGTGTCCTCCCCCCCACTCTGAAAACACCCCCCCCCCGTTTTCCCCCATCCCAGCCACTCTGGAACCCACCCACCCCCATCCCCCTGGGTCCTCCCCCCCACTCTGACCCCCTGTTCCCCATCCCCCCAGTGTCCTCCCCCTACTCAGATCCTCCTGTTCCCCACCCCCATCCCCCTGGGTCCTCCCCCCACTTTGATCCTCTGGTTTCTCCCCCAGTTTTGACCCCCTCTGGATTCTCCATATCCTAGCGCCCTCAGGCCCCCCCCCCCCCCTCCACTTTGGTCACCTGGGTCACTCACACCCAGTCTCCCCCATCCCGATCTCCCAAGACTCCCCCTCACTTTGACCCCCCACGTTCTCCCCCGATCCCCACAGACACACGCCGATGCCCCTGGGTACCCCCGACTCTGGCCTCTGTCCCCCCGCGGGCAAAGCTGCTCCCCACCCCCTCCCCCGCTGCAGCGAGGGCCCTGGGCTCGGCGCCATGGCGGTGCAGGGGCATCCCCACCCAACCCGTCCCTCCTCTCTCCCCGCAGAGCGACATCTGGTCCCTGGGCATCACCGCGATCGAGATGGCCGAGGGGGCGCCACGTAAGTGTCTGTACGCCCGGGGCAGCCACGCACACCCCGTGGGGGGAGGGGGGCTGGTGGGTCAGAGCCGGGGGGCTGGGAGCCAGGTCTCCTGGGTTCTCTCCCCGGCTCTGGGAGGGGAGTGGGGGCTGGTGGGTCAGAGCAGGGGGGCTGGGAGCCAGGACTCCTGGGTCGATCCCCAGTAGGGCTAGGGGGTGTAAGGGTCTGCGTGGGGCCATGGCACGCTAAGAGGACCCTGGGGCTGGCGGGGGGGTGCAACCCCCCTGTGACTGTCTCTCTCTCCCCCAGCTCTGTGCGACATGCACCCCATGCGAGCGCTCTTCCTCATCCCCCGCAACCCGCCGCCCAAGCTCAAGTCCAAGAAATGGTACGTTCCGCAGAAAGCCCAGCGCCTTGTCCTGGCTACCCGCGGTGCCTAGCCAGAGCCCAGACAGGGTCACCGGGCCCAGTTCCCCCCCCCAGCGCCTCGTCTTGGCTACCCGCGGTGCCTAGCCAGAGCCCAGACAGGGTCACCGGGCCCAGATCCCCCCCAGCGCCTCGTCCTGGCTACCCGCGGTGCCTAGCCAGAGCGCAGCCGGGGTCACCGGGCCCAGATCCCCCCCAGCGCCGCGTCCTGGCTACCCGCGGTGCCTAGCCAGAGCCCAGCCGGGGTCACCGGGCCCAGATCCGCCCCAGCGCCTCGTCCTGGCTACCCGCGGTGCCTAGCCAGAGCCCAGCCGGGGTCACCGGGCCCAGATCCCCCCCCCCCAGCGCCTCGTCCTGGCTACCCGCGGTGCCTAGCCAGAGCCCAGCCGGGGTCACCGGGCCCAGATCCGCCCCAGCGCCTCGTCCTGGCTACCCGCGGTGCCTAGCCAGAGCCCAGCCGGGGTCACCGGGCCCAGATCCCCCCCAGCGCCGCGTCCTGGCTACCCGCGGTGCCTAGCCAGAGCCCAGCCGGGGTCACCGGGCCCAGATCCCCCCCAGCGTCTCGTCTTGGCTACCCGCGGTGCCTAGCCAGAGCCCAGACAGGGTCACCGGGCCCAGATCCCCCCCAGCGCCTCGTCCTGGCTACCCGCGGTGCCTAGCCAGAGCCCAGACAGGGTCACCGGGCCCAGATCCCCCCCCCCCAGCGCCTCGTCCTGGCTACCCGCGGTGCCTAGCCAGAGCCCAGCCGGGGTCACCGGGCCCAGATCCCCCCAGCGCCTCGTCCTGGCTACCCGCGGTGCCTAGCCAGAGCCCAGCCGGGGTCACCGGGCCCAGATCCCCCCCAGCGCCGCGTCCTGGCTACCCGCGGTGCCTAGCCAGAGCCCAGACAGGGTCACCGGGCCCAGATCCCCCCCCCCCCCAGCGCCTCGTCCTGGCTACCCGCGGTGCCTAGCCAGAGCCCAGCCGGGGTCACCGGGCCCAGATCCGCCCCAGCGCCGCGTCCTGGCTACCCGCGGTGCCTAGCCAGAGCCCAGCCGGGGTCACGGGGCCCAGATCCCCCCCAGTGCCTCGTCCTGGCTACCCGCGGTGCCTAGCCAGAGCCCAGCCGGGGTCACGGGGCCCAGATCCCCCCCAGCGCCGCGTCCTGGCTACCCACGGTGCCTAGCCAGAGCCCCGCCGGGGTCACCGGGGCCCAGATCCCCCCCAGCGCCGCGTCCTGGCTACCCGCGGTGCCTAGCCAGAGCCCAGCCGGGGTCACCGGGCCCAGATCCCCCCAGCGCCTCGTCCTGGCTACCCGCGGTGCCTAGCCAGAGCCCAGCCGGGGTCACCGGGCCCAGATCCCCCCCAGCGCCGCGTCCTGGCTACCCGCGGTGCCTAGCCAGAGCCCAGACAGGGTCACCGGGCCCAAATCCCCCCAGCGCCGCGTCCTGGCTACCCGCGGTGCCTAGCCAGAGCCCAGCCGGGGTCACCGGGCCCAGATCCCCCCAGCGCCGCGTCCTGGCTACCCGCGGTGCCTAGCCAGAGCCCAGACAGGGTCACCGGGCCCAGATCCCCCCCCCCAGCGCCTCGTCCTGGCTACCCGCGGTGCCTAGCCAGAGCCCAGCCGGGGTCACCGGGCCCAGATCCCCCCCAGCGCCGCGTCCTGGCTACCCGCGGTGCCTAGCCAGAGCCCAGCCGGGGTCACCGGGCCCAGATCCCCCCAGCGCCTCGTCCTGGCTACCCGCGGTGCCTAGCCAGAGCCCAGACAGGGTCACCGGGGCCCAGATCCCCCCCAGCGCCTCGTCCTGGCTACCCGCGGTGCCTAGCCAGAGCCCAGCCGGGGTCACCGGGCCCAGATCCCCCCAGCGCCTCGTCCTGGCTACCCGCGGTGCCTAGCCAGAGCCCAGCCGGGGTCACCGGGCCCAGATCCCCCCAGCGCCGCGTCCTGGCTACCCGCGGTGCCTAGCCAGAGCCCCGCTCCCGCCATCGGCGTCGCCGGCCCTGCTCCCCAGCGGGTGCAGCCAGCAGCTGGAGGATCCTGCCCGGGCTCGGACTGGGCCTGCAGACGAGCATCACGGGCCCGTGGGGCTCACCCCGTGTCCGCCCCCTTCCCCCAGGTCCAAAAAATTCATCGACTTCATCGACACCTGCCTGATCAAAGCCTACCTGAGCCGCCCGCCCACCGAGCAGCTGCTGAAATTCCCCTTCATCCGCGACCAGCCCACCGAGCGCCAGGTCCGCATCCAGCTGAAGGATCACATCGACCGCTCGCGCAAGAAGAGGGGAGAGAAGGGTGAGTGGGGCGGGAGGGGGCCTGTCGCCTCTGGGGGGCGCCGGCTCCCACCCGGCTGCAGGGCGGGGACTGGCTGGCTCGGGGGGCGGGGACTGGCCGGCTCGGGGGGGCGGGGAATGGGGCAGGGGCCTGTCGCCTCTGGGGGGCGCCGGCTCCCACCCGGCTGCAGGGCGGGGACTGGCCGGCTCGGGGGGCGGGGACTGGCCGGCTCGGGGGGCGGGCAGGGGGGTGGGGACTGGCCGGCTCGGGGGGCGGGCAGGGGGGCGGGGACTGGCTGGCTCAGGGGGCGGGGACTGGCCGGCTCAGGGGGCGGGCAGGGGGGCGGGCACTGGCCGGCTCGGGGGGCGGGCACTGGCCGGCTCAGGGGGCGGGCAGTGGGGCGGGGACTGGCCGGCTCGGGGGGCGGGGACTGGCTGGCTCGGGGGGCGGGCAGTGGGGCGGGGACTGGCCGGCTCGGGGGGCGGGGACTGGCCGGCTCGGGGGGCGGGCAGTGGGGCAGGGACTGGCCGGCTCGGGGGGCGGGCAGTGGGGCGGGGACTGGCCGGCTCGGGGGGCGGGGACTGGCCGGCTCGGGGGGCGGGCAGTGGGGCGGGGACTGGCTGGCTCGGGGGGCGGGCAGTGGGGCGGGGACTGGCCGGCTCGGGGGGCGGGGACTGGCCGGCTCGGGGGGCGGGCAGTGGGGCAGGGACTGGCTGGCTCGGGGGGCGGGCAGGGGGGCGGGGACTGGCCGGCTCGGGGGGCGGGCAGTGGGGCGGGGACTGGCCGGCTCGGGGGGCGGGGACTGGCCGACTCAAGGGGCGGGGACTGGCCGGCTCAGGGGGCGGGCAGTGGGGCGGGGACTGGCCGGCTCAGGGCGGGCAGTGGGGCGGGGACTGGCCGGCTCAAGGGATGAGCAATGGGGTGGGGACTGGGGCGCCGGCTCCCACCCGGCCCATGGCCGTGTAACCGGGTCTCTCGCCCCCCAGATGAGACGGAGTACGAGTACAGCGGCAGCGAGGAGGAGGACGACAGCCATGGGGAGGAAGGGGAGCCCAGGTAACGGGGGGGTGGGTGGGGGGCAGGACAGACCCTGCTCTGGCAGATTCCATGGGGGAATCTGGGACGAATGACCAGGGGCAGCGTGGCTGGGTTGTTGGGGTGGGGGTGGGGGCGGGGCCGTGGTGGCAGGACGGGGCTGTGTGGGTGGAGGTGGGGTTGAGGCCGGTGGGGGGGGCCGAGGTCGTGGAGGCGGGCCCTGTGGGTGGAGCTGTGGTGGAGAAGGCGGGGCCGTGGTGGCAGAGGTGGGAGTGGGGCCCTGTAGGCAGGGCGGAGGGGAAAGGCGGGGCCATGGGGAAAAGGCGGGGCCATGTGGGTGGGGCCGTGGTGGAGAAGGCGGAGCTGTGAGCGGGGCTGAGGCCATGTGGGTGGAGGCAGAGCTGAGGCTGTGTGGGCAGGGCCAGGGCTGTGGAGGCGGGGCTGAGGCCATGTGGGCGGAGGCAGAGCTGAGGTCCTGCGGGCGGGGCCGTGGGGAGAAGGCGGAGCCGTGAGCGGGGCTGTGTGGGTGGAGGCAGGGCTGAGGCTGTGTGGGCGGGGTCATATAGGCGGAGGTGGGCCCGAGGCTGTGTGGGCGGGGCCGTGTGGGTGGGGACGGGGCCGTGCGGGGGCGGGGCTGAGGCTGTGGGCGGGGCCGTGGGGTGTGGGCAGAGCTGAGGCTGTGTGGGTGGGGCCGTGTGGGTGGAGGCGGGGCTGAGGCTGTGTGGGTGTGGGTGGGGCTGAGGCTGTGTGGGTGTGGGTGGGGCTGAGGCTGTGTGGGTGGGGGCGGGGCCGAGGCGGTGGGGGCGGGGCCGAGGCGGTGGGGGCGGGGCCGGGGGCGGGGCCGAGGCGGTGGGGGCGGGGCCGAGGCGGTGGGGGCGGGGCCGGGGCGGTGTGGGCGGGGCCGTGACCGTGCCCCGCCCCCCAGCTCCATCATGAACGTGCCGGGCGAGTCGACGCTGCGCCGGGAGTTCCTGCGGCTGCAGCAGGAGAACAAGAGCCACTCGGAGGCGGGGCCGAGGCGGTGTGGGCGGGGCCGTGGGCGGGGCCGAGGCGGTGGGGGCGGGGCCGTGGGCGGGGCCGAGGCGGTGGGGGCGGGGCCGTGACCGTGCCCCGCCCCCCAGCTCCATCATGAACGTGCCGGGCGAGTCGACGCTGCGCCGGGAGTTCCTGCGGCTGCAGCAGGAGAACAAGAGCCACTCGGGGGCGGGGCCGAGGCGGTGGGGGCGGGGCCGGGGGCGGGGCCGAGGCGGTGTGGGCGGGGCCGAGGCTGTGTGGGCGGGGCCGTGGGCGGGGCCGAGGCGGTGTGGGCGGGGCCGTGACCGTGCCCCGCCCCCAGCTCCATCATGAACGTGCCGGGCGAGTCGACGCTGCGCCGGGAGTTCCTGCGGCTGCAGCAGGAGAACAAGAGCCACTCGGAGGCGGGGCCGAGGCGGTGTGGGCGGGGCCGTGGGCGGGGCCGAGGCGGTGGGGGCGGGGCCGTGGGCGGGGCCGAGGCGGTGGGGGCGGGGCCGTGACCGTGCCCCGCCCCCCAGCTCCATCATGAACGTGCCGGGCGAGTCGACGCTGCGCCGGGAGTTCCTGCGGCTGCAGCAGGAGAACAAGAGCCACTCGGGGGCGGGGCCGAGGCGGTGGGGGCGGGGCCGGGGGCGGGGCCGAGGCGGTGTGGGCGGGGCCGAGGCTGTGTGGGCGGGGCCGTGGGCGGGGCCGAGGCGGTGTGGGCGGGGCCGTGACCGTGCCCCGCCCCCCAGCTCCATCATGAACGTGCCGGGCGAGTCGACGCTGCGCCGGGAGTTCCTGCGGCTGCAGCAGGAGAACAAGAGCCACTCGGAGGCGGGGCCGAGGCGGTGGGGGCGGGGCCGAGGCGGTGGGGGCGGGGCCGAGGCGGTGGGGGCGGGGCGGCGGGGGCGGGGCCGAGGCGGTGGGGGCGGGGCCGAGGCGGTGGGGGCGGGGCCGAAGCAGTGGGGGCGGTGGGGGCGGGGCCGAGGGCGGCGGGGGCGGGGCCGTGGGCGGGGCCGAGGCGGTGGGGGCGGGGCCGAGGCTGTGTGGGCGGGGCCGTGACCGTGCCCCGCCCCCCAGCTCCATCATGAACGTGCCGGGCGAGTCGACGCTGCGCCGGGAGTTCCTGCGGCTGCAGCAGGAGAACAAGAGCCACTCGGAGGCGGCGCTGAAGCACCAGCAGCAGCTGGCGGCCCAGCACCGCGACTCCGAGGCCCACATCAAACAGCTGCTGCACGAGCGACAGCGCCGCATCGAGGAGCAGAAGGAGGAGCGCCGGCGCGTGGAGGAGGTGAGCCCGCCCGGACGCCTGGGTTCTCTCCCCGGCAGGACACCTGGGTTCTCTCCCCGGCTCCGGGAGGGGGAGTGGGGGCTGGTGGGTTAGAGCAGGGGGGGCTGGGAGCCAGGACTCCTGGGTTCTCTCCCCGGCTCTGGGAGGGGAGTGGGGGCTGGTGGTCAGAGCAGGGGGGCTGGGAGCCAGGACTCCTGGGTTCTCTCCCCGGCTCTGGGAGGGGAGTGGGGGCTGGTGGTCAGAGCAGGGGGGCTGGGAGCCAGGACACCTGGGTTCTCTCCCCGGCTCTGGGAGGGGAGAGGGGGCTGGTGGTCAGAGCAGGGGGGCTGGGAGCCAGGACTCCTGGGTTCTCTCCCCGGCTCTGGGAGGGGAGTGGGGGCTGGTGGGTAGAGCAGGGGGGCTAGGAGCCAGGACTCCTGGGTTCTCTCCCCGGCTCTGGGAGGGGAGTGGGGGCTGGTGGGTCAGAGCAGGGGGGGGCTGGGAGCCAGGACTCCTGGGTTCTCTCCCCGGCTCTGGGAGGGGAGTGGGGGCTGGTGGGTTAGAGCAGGGGGGCTGGGAGCCAGGACTCCTGGGTTCTCTCCCCAGCTCTGGGAGGGGAGTGGGGGCTGGTGGGTCAGAGCAGGGGCGCTGGGAGCCAGGACTCCTGGGTTCTCTCCCCAGCTCTGGGAGGGGAGTGGGAGCTGGTGGGTTAGAGCAGGGGGGGCTGGGAGCCAGGACTCCTGGGTTCTCTCCCCGGCTCTGAGGGGAGTGGGGGCTGGGAGCCAGGACTCCTGGGTTCTCTCCCCGGACGGACGGACACCTGCCCGCTGGCTCCGTGCCCCCACAGCAGCAGCGGCGGGAGCGGGAGCAGCGGAAGCTGCAGGAGAAGGAGCAGCAGCGGCGGTTGGAGGACATGCAGGTGCTGCGGCGGGAGGAGGAGCGGAGGCTGAGCGCGAGGCAGGTACCGCCCGCCCCCCCCCCCCCCCGGCCCTGCTCAGCCCCAGCTCCCCCCCACCCCCCCCCCCCCCGATGGGGGTTGGGGGACGGGGCCAGGGGCTGCAGCCGCCGCTGCCTCCCGGGGGGATCGGCACCCCAGGGGACTCCCGCTGCCCGGCACCCCACGTTCCCCCTCGTCTGAGCCAGGCTGGGCCGCAGCCAGGGACCTAGCCGTAGACTGAGTCTTCAGTAGCAGAGTGGGGCTGGCAGCCAGGACTCCTGGGTTCTCTCTCTGGCTCTGGGAGGGCAGTGGGGGCTGGTGGGTTAGAGCAGGGGGGGCTGGGAGCCAGGACTCCTGGGTTCTCTCCCCGGCTCTGGGAGGGGAGTGGGGGCTGGTGGGTTAGAGCAGGGGGGGCTGGCAGCCAGGACTCCTGGGTTCTCTCTCTGGCTCTGGGAGGGGAGTGGGGGCTGGTGGGTTAGAGCAGGGGGTGCTGGGAGCCATCTCTGGCTCTGGGAGGGCAGCGGGGGCTGGTGGGTGAGAGCAGGGGGGGCTGGCAGTCAGGACTCCTGGGTTCTCTCCCTGGCTCCGGGACGGGAGTGGGGGCTGGTGGGTTAGAGCAGGGGGGCTGGAAGCCAGGACTCCTGGGTTCTCGCTCTGGCTCTGGGAGGGGAGTGGGGGCTGGTGGGTCACAGCAGGGGGGGCTGGGAGCCAGGACTCCTGGGTTCTCTCCCCGGCTCTGGGAGGGGAGTGGGGGCTGGGAACCAGGACTCCTGGGTTCTCTCCCCGGCTCTGGGAGGGGAGTGGGGGCTGGGAACCAGGACTCCTGGGTTCTCTCCCCGGCTCTGGGAGGGGAGTGAGGTCTAGTGGTTAGAGCAGGGGGGGCTGGGAACCAGGACTCCTGGGTTCTATTCTATTCCTACTTCTGATCTTGTGAACCCCCGGGGGGGGGGGGGGTCTGGGCAGGCTCCCCCTCCTCTCTGCGGGGCCCCCCTGCTCTGTGACTGTCTCTGTCTGTCTCTCTGTCCGTCCCTCTCCAGGAGTATATCAGGCACAAGTTAGAGGAGGAGCAGAGGCAGCTAGAAATCCTCCAGCAGCAGCTACTGCAGGAACAGGCCCTGCTTCTGGTAACCGGGGCCGCCCCCTCCCAGCTGGCCCCGCCCACGCCTCCCGAGTCCCGCCCACACCGCCCGCATTCCTCAGCGGGAGCAGCCTGGGGGCTGCTCCGAGCTGCGCTCAGCCATGGACAATACCCACAATGCCGTGCGCCGCCCAGGCTGGGTGTTTGGCTTGGGGAGGGGGTGGGGTGCCTGGCCAGGCTGCGAGGGTGGGGGCTCTGGGGGGCCGAGATCCACCCCTCCGCCCATAGCTGCCCCCATCCGGCGGGGGTGGGGAGAGCTGCTGGGGGCCACCCCAGGGAGGGCAGGGTCGGAGCTGTACCCCTCCTAACCCTGTGTGCTCCCAGGGGCCATCTCCAGGCTGTATCAGGACGCCTGGGTTCCCCCTGCGTGTGCGAGTGACAGGACGCCTGGGTTCCCCCTGCGTGTGTGAGTGGCAGGACACCTGGGTTCGCCCTCTAGGCACACAAGTGTGTCAGGACGCCTGGGTTCCCCCTGCGTGTGTGGGCGCGTCAGGACACCCGGGTTCCCCGTGTGGGCGTGCCAGGACGCCTGGGTTCCCCCTGCGTGTGCGAGTGACAGGACGCCTGGGTTCCCCCTGCGTGTGTGAGTGGCAGGACACCTGGGTTCGCCCTCTAGGCACACAAGTGTGTCAGGACGCCTGGGTTCCCCCTGCGTGTGTGGGCGCGTCAGGACACCCGGGTTCCCCGTGTGGGCGTGCCAGGACGCCTACGTTCCCCCTGCGTGTGCGAGTGACAGGACGCCTGGGTTCCCCCTGCGTGTGTGAGTGGCAGGACACCTGGGTTCGCCCCCTAGGCACACAAGTGTGTCAGGACGCCTGGGTTCCCCCTGCATGTGTGGGCGCGTCAGGACACCCGGGTTCCCCGTGTGGGCGTGCCAGGACGCCTGGGTTCCCCCTGCGTGTACGAGTGAAAGGACGCCTGGGTTCCCCCTGCGTGTACGAGTGAAAGGACGCCTGGGTTCCCCCTGCGTGTGCGAGCGCCAGGACGCCTACGTTCCCCCTGCGTGTGCGAGTGACAGGACGCCTGGGTTCCCCCTGCGTGTGTGAGTGGCAGGACACCTGGGTTCGCCCCCTAGGCACACAAGTGTGTCAGGACGCCTGGGTTCCCCCTGCATGTGTGGGCGCGTCAGGACACCCGGGTTCCCCGTGTGGGCGTGCCAGGACGCCCGGGTTCCCCCTGCGTGTGTGAGTGCCAGGACGCCCGGGTTCCCCCTGGTGCCAGGACGCCTGGGTTCCCCGTGCGTGTGCGAGTGCCAGGACGCCCGGGTTCCCCCTGGTGCCAGGACGCCTGGGTTCCCCCTGGTGCCAGGACGCCCGGGTTCCCCCTGCGTGTGCGAGTGCCAGGACGCCCGGGTTCCCCCTGCGTGTGCGAGTGTCAGGACACCCGGGTTCCCCCTGGTGCCAGGACGCCCGGGTTCCCCCTGGTGCCAGGACGCCGGGGTCCCCCTGGTGCCAGGACGCCGGGTTCCCCCTGGTGCCAGGACGCCGGGTTCCCCCTGGTGCCAGGACGCCTGGGTCCCCTGCCGGGCGCCCGGGTTCCCCCTGGTGCCAGGACGCCGGGTTCCCCCTGGTGCCAGGACGCCGGGTTCCCCCTGGTGCCAGGACGCCCGGGTTCCCCCTGGTGCCAGGACGCCCGGGTTCCCCCTGGTGCCAGGACGCCTGGGTCCCCTGCCGGGCGCCCGGGTTCCCCCTGGTGCCAGGACGCCGGGGTCCCCCTGGTGCCAGGACGCCCGGGTCCCCCCTGGTGCCAGGACGCCCGGGTTCCCCCTGGTGCCAGGACGCCCGGGTTCCCCTGGTGCCAGGACGCCGGGGTCCCCCTGGTGCCAGGGCCGGGTCCCCTGCCGGGTGCCCGGGCGCCGCTGACGCTGCCCCCCCAGGAGTACAAGCGGAAGCAGCTGGAGGAGCAGCGGCAGTCGGAGCGGCTGCAGCGGCAGCTGCAGCAGGAACACGCCTACCTGAAGTCGCTGCAGCAGCAGCAGCAGCTCCAGAAGCAGCAGCAGCAGCAGCAGCAGGGGGCGCCGGCGAGCGACAAGAAACCCCTCTACCACTACAGCCGGGGGGCCCCCGGCGCCGACAAGCCGGCCTGGGCCCGGGAGGTGAGGGGGGGCCGCGGGGGGGCCGTACCACTACAGCCGGGGGGCCCCCGGCGCCGACAAGCCGGCCTGGGCCCGGGAGGTGAGGGGGGGCCGCGGGGGGGCCGAACCGCCACAGCCGGGGGGCCCCCGGCGCCGACAAGCCGGCCTGGGCCCGGGAGGTGAGGGGGGGCCGCGGGGGGGCCGTACCGCCACAGCCGGGGGGCCCCCGGCGCCGACAAGCCGGCCTGGGCCCGGGAGGTGAGGGGGGGCCGCGGGGGGGCCGAACCGCCACAGCCGGGGGGCCCCCGGCGCCGACAAGCCGGCCTGGGCCCGGGAGGTGAGGGGGGGCCGCGGGGGGGCCCCCGGCGCCGACAAGCCGGCCTGGGCCCGGGAGGTGAGGGGGGGCCGCGGGGGGGCCCCGGGGGCCGACAAGCCGGCCTGGGCCCAGGAGGTGAGGGGGGGCCGCGGGGGGGCCGTACCGCCACAGCCGGGGGGCCCCCGGCGCCGACAAGCCGGCCTGGGCCCGGGAGGTGAGGGGGGGCCGCGGGGCCCCCGGCGCCGACAAGCCGGCCTGGGCCCGGGAGGTGAGGGGGGGCCGCGGGGGGGCCGTACCGCCACAGCCGGGGGGCCCCCGGCGCCGACAAGCCGGCCTGGGCCCGGGAGGTGCGGGGGGGCCGCACCACTACAGCCGGGGGGCCCCCGGCGCCGACAAGCCGGCCTGGGCCCGGGAGGTGAGGGGGGGCCGCGGGGGGGCCGTACCGCCACAGCCGGGGGGCCCCCGGCGCCGACAAGCCGGCCTGGGCCCGGGAGGTGAGGGGGGGGCCGCGGGGGGGCCCCCGGCGCCGACAAGCCGGCCTGGGCCCGGGAGGTGAGGGGGGGGCCGCGGGGGGGCCCCCGGCGCCGACAAGCCGGCCTGGGCCCGGGAGGTGAGGGGGGGGCGCGGGGGGGCCCCCGGCGCCGACAAGCCGGCCTGGGCCCGGGAGGTGAGGGGGGGGCCGCGGGGGGGCCCCCGGCGCAGACAAGCCGGCCTGGGCCCAGGAGGTGAGGGGGGCCGCACCACCACAGCCGGGGGGACCCCGGCGCCGACAAGCCGGCCTGGGCCCGGGAGGTGAGGGGGGGCCGCGGGGGGGCCCCCGGCGCCGACAAGCCGGCCTGGGCCCGGGAGGTGAGGGGGGCCGCGGGGGGGCCGTACCGCTACAGCCGGGGGGGTGGCCCCCGGCGCCGACAAGCCGGCCTGGGAGGTGAGGGGGGGCGCAGAGGTATGGGGGGCAGGACTCCTGGGTTCTCTCCCCGGCTGTGGGGGCGGGGCTGGGAGCAGGACTCCTGGGTTCTCTCCCCGGTTGTGGGGGCGGGGCTGGGAGCAGGACTCCTGGGTTCTCTCCCCGGTTGTGGGGGCGGGGCTGGGAGCAGGATTCCTGGGTTCCCTGCCATGCTCTTCCTCTCCCCCCCCCCTTCCCGGCAGGTGGAGGAGCGGACGCGGCTGAACAAGCAGAACTCGCCGGCGGCGCAGACCAAGCTGGGCGGCACCGCGTCCGACCCGGCCCTGCAGAGCCGCTCGGAGTCCGTGTCCCTGGGCTCCGGCCCCGCCGGCCAGACCCCCCCCATGCAGCGCCCCGTCGAGCCGCAGGAGGGGCAGCACAAGGTGGGGGCCGGCGGGGGGGCACCGGGACTCCTGGGTTGTGTCCCTGCGGGGAGGGGTTCCAGGGGATGGGGAGAGGCGGGTGCCAGGGGGAGCCCCGGAGCGGGTGGGGCCGTGGGGAGCCCCGGGGCGGGGGCCCGGCGGTGACGTCTCCCCTGCCCACAGAGCCACCTGGCGCACCGGGTGCCGCTGAAGCCCTACGCCGCGCCGGTGCCGCGCTCCCAGTCCCTGCAGGACCAGCCCACCAAGAACGTGGCGGCCTTCCCGGTGCAGGACCCGGCCGCGCCGCCGCCGCCCCGCGCCGCCATGATCCGCCAGAACTCGGACCCCACCTCGGAGACCCCCGCCCCACCTGCCCGGCCCGGCACCGCCGACCCCCGGGGGCCCTGGGGCCGCCCCGAGCCCGAGGCCCCGCCCAAGGTAAGCGCCGGGCCGGCCTGAGCCGTGAGGCCGGGTGAGGGGCAGGCCTGGATTGCGGGGGGGGGTCAGATTCCTGGGTCCGACACCCCCTCACCGCTCTGCTCCCCCCCCCCACCGCCAGGTGCCCCAGCGAACGTCGTCCATCGCCACCACGCTCAACGCCAGCGGGGTCGGGGGCAGCGCCCGGCAGGGCCACGCCGTCAGAGCCAGGTAAGAGCCATGCCCCCTCGCCCCCCCCCCCCGTCGCCCTGACCCCTCGGGCCGGCCCCCCCCCCCCCCCGTCGCCCTGACCCCGCGGGCCGGGCCCCCCCCACACTCACCCTGACCTCTCGGGCCGGCCCACCCCGTCGCCCTGACCCCTCAGGCCCCCCCTGTCACGGAGTATAGGGGAGTCCGGCCCTGCACCCCTCTTCCCCGGAGTCACTGGGAGTCTCAGCCAGCCAGTAGAACAGAAGGTTTATTAGAGATGCCAGGAACACAGTCCAACCAGAGCTTGTCAGTACATCCAGGACCCCTCAGTCGGGTCCTTCCGGGGGGGCAGGGAGCTTAGACCCCATCTTGGGGCTCCCTGCATTTCACCCCACAGCTCCAAACGGGGCAGGGAGGCCAGACCCTGTCTGCCCCCCTCCCCTCCTCTTCCCAAGCCAGCTCCAAACTGAAACTATCCAGCCCCTCCTCCCCCTTTGTCTGCCTCCCGGGTCAGGAGGTCACCTGATCCCTTTGTTCCAACACCTTCAGCTCCCATCTTTGCCGGGGAGGGGCCGGGGCCATCGGTTGCTAGGAGACCGAGTGTCGGCCATTCCCTGTGTCCAGGCCCCTCTGTAACACTCATGCATCCTTGTCCCACCACCTAGATACTCCAGCACTGCATAGGGGAAACCGAGGCACCCACACAGTACTCAGGGGAACCTTAACAACAGTCCTAGTTCGTCACAGATGCGCCCACCTCTGGGGCGGGGCGGCTGGGTACCCAGGGACCCCTCGCCTGGCGCTGAGATGCGGCCACCTCTGGGGCGGGGCGGCTGGGTACCCAGGGACCCCTCGCCTGGCGCTGAGATGCGGCCACCTCTGGGGCGGGGGCGGCTGGGTACCCAGGGACCCCTCGCCTGGCGCTGAGATGCGGCCACCTCTGGGGCGGGGCGGCTGGGTACCCAGGGACCCCTCGCCTGGCGCTGAGATGCGGCCACCTCTGGGGCGGGGTGGCTGGGTACCCAGGGACCCCCTGCCTCCGGCTGCCCCCCAGACACCAGTGACCCTCATCTCCGCTCCACAGACCCGTAGCAAGTCTGCCTGGCACATCCACATGCACAGCCGGCTGGAGCGGGTGCTGCCCGCGGACCCCCCGGCGCCGCCGCCCCCTCCCCAGCCACCGAGGCGGGGGCAGCGCCGGGCCCCGGCCCCCATGCCAAGCACCAGTAGGTAATGGAGCGTGGCCGGCGGTGGAGGTGCTGCTTGGGACGAGGTGCCGCCGCGGTGGTGACGGGCCGGCTCCGGCCGGGACGCGGGGGGGGGCGCCGGGCACCGCCTGACGCATTCTGCTCTGCTTTCCCATCATGCCTTGCAGCAACCCGGACCTGCGGCGCAGCGACCCCGGCTGGGAGCGAGCCGACAGCCTGGCGCAGGCGGGCGGCGCCAACCTGCCCCAAGCCGGCTCCCTGGAGCGCAACCGCATTGGGGGTAGGGACGGGCTGGGGGCCCTGGCAGAGCCAGACAGGAGAGGGGCCACCGGGGGTGTGGGGCAGGGGGTGGAGGCACCAGGGGGTGTGGGGCAGGGGGTGGGGGCACCAGGGGGTGTGGGACAGGGCGTGGGGGGCACAGGACAGAGAAGGGGGCAGGGATGTGGGGGAACCAGGGAGTGTGGGACAGGGCATAGGGGGCACAGGACAGAGAAGGGCGTGGGGGCACCAGGGCATGGGGGGCACAGGACAGAGAAGGGGGCAGGGATGTGGGGGAACCAGGGGGCGTGGGGCAGGGCATGGGGAGCACAGGACAGAGAAGGGGGCAGGGCGTGGAGGCACCGGGGGCATGGGGCAGGGCGTGGGGAGCACAGGACAGAGGGGGTGGGGGCACCAGGGCGTGGGGAGCACAGGACAGAGAAGGGGGCAGGGATGTGGGGGAACCAGGGGGCGTGGGGCAGGGCGTGGGGAGCACAGGACAGAGAAGGGGGCAGGGATGTGGGGGAACCAGGGGGTGTGGGGGGCACAGGACAGAGAAGGCGGTGGGGGCACCAGGGCGTGGGGGCCACAGGGGAGGGGGTGGGGGTGGCGGTGGCTCAGCAGTGCCTGGGGGGGTCTATCCCCAAAATGTTACGCCCCCCCCCATCCCTGCAACCCCAGCCCCGCAGGGCCGCTCTCCCCCAGGGGTGCTGGGCAGGGCACCCCCCCCCCTTGGGGCACTGACCCGCTGTCCCCCCTCAGCCGCGTCGAAGAGGGACAGCTCCCCCATCCTTCCCCCAATGAGCCAGCCCACGGCGGACGATCACCGCTCGCGCCCCGGCCGGCCGCGGTGAGTGTCGGGGGGGGCGGGGGCAGGGCAGGCTTGGGGGGTGGACGTGGGGCACCTTGTGGGAGAGTGTTCGGGGGGGGCCTCTGTCCGTGGAGCTGGAACCAAGGGCAGCCCGACTGTCCTGGGGGGCACCGGGCTGCAGCACCCTGGGCGGTGGAATCGGGGTGGCCGGGCCACCCGGGAGGAGGCTTTCAATCCTGTGAGCTGGGGAGAGAACCCAGGAGTCCTGGCTCCCAGCCCCCACTCCCCTCCCAGAGCCGGGAGAGAACCCAGGAGTCCTGGCTCCCAGCCCCCCTCCCAGAGCCGGGGAGAGAACCCAGGAGTCCTGGCTCCCAGCCCCCCCTGCTCTAACCCACCAGCCCCCACTCCCCTCCCAGAGCCGGGGAGAGAACCCAGGAGTCCTGGCTCCCAGCCCCCCCTGCTCTAACCCACCAGCCCCCACTCCCCTCCCAGAGCCGGGGAGAGAACCCAGGAGTCCTGGCTCCCAGCCCCCCTGCTTTAACCCACCAGCCCCCACTACCCTCCCAGAGCCAGGGAGAGAACCCAGGAGTCCTGGCTCCCAGCCCCCTCCCAGAGCCGGGGAGAGAACCCAGGAGTCCTGGCTCCCAGCCCCCCTCCCAGAGCTGGGGAGAGAACCCAGGAGTCCTGGCCCCCAGCCCCTGGCTGCGTGGTGGGGGTGTCTGGGGGGGGCTCACAGGGCCGGGGGGGTCTCGCGCTAACGCGTTAACGTCTGCGCCCTTCTTCCCTCTGCTCCCCGCGCGCCACCACAGAGCTATAAACGCGCCATCGGCGAGGTTAGTGCCACCGTGTGTCTGTGCCAGCGCCCGGCGCCGTCCTGTCTGCTGCTCTGTGCTTCGCCCGGGCCGGGGAACCCAGGAGTCCGGGCGGGGGGTTAGACCCAGCAGGAATTGAGAGAGAACCCAGCCCCACCCCCGTCTAGCCCACCAGCCCCCACTCCCCTCCCAGAGCCGGGGAGAGAACCCAGGAGTCCTGGCTCCCAGCCCCCCCTGCTCTAACCCCCCAGTCCCCACTCCCCTCCCAGAGCCGGGAGAGAACCCAGGAGTCCTGGCTCCCAGCCCCCCTGCTCTAACCCACCAGCCCCCACTCCCCTCCCAGAGCCGGGGAGACAACCCAGGAGTCCTGGTTCCCAGCCCCCCCTGCTCTAACCCACCAGCCCCCACTCCCCTCCCAGAGCCGGGGAGAGAACCCAGGAGTCCTGGCTCCCAGCCCCACCCGCTCTAACCCACCAGCCCCCACTCCCCTCCCAGAGCTGGGCAGAGAACCCACGAGTCCTGGCTCCCAGCCCTCCCCAGCTCTAACCCACCAGCCCTCCCCATCCCAGAGCCGGGGAGAGAACCCAGGAGTCCTGGCTCCCAGCCCCCCCCCCCGCTCTAACCCACCAGCCCCCACTCCCCTCCCAGAGCCGGGGAGAGAACCCAGGAGTCCTGGCTCCCAGCCCCCCCGCTCTAACCCCCATCCCCCAACTCCCTCCCCTGGGCTTTGGGGGGCCGTGCCCCGGTTCAGGAGCTCCCTGCCCCGCTGGCTGCTTGTGTGTGGTGTGGCTGTTAGCCGGATGCGGGGAGCCTGGACTAACCCCCCCGCCGGCCCCCCAGAACTTTGTGCTGCTGAAGGAGCGGCCCGAGGACCCCCCCAAGCCCCCCAAGAAGGCAATGGACTACTCCTCCTCCAGCGAGGAGCCGGACAGCAGCGAGGAGGACGACAACGAGGCCGAGGGGGAGCCCCAGGATGGGGGGGGTGAGCCCGCCGGAGCCAGGTAGGTGTCACGGAGTATAGGGGAGTCCGGCCCTGCACCCCTCTTCCCCGGAGTCACTGGGAGTCTCAACCAGCCAGTAGAACAGAAGGTTTATTAGAGATGCCAGGAACACAGTCCAACCAGAGCTTGTCAGTACATCCAGGACCCCTCAGTCGGGCCCTTCCAGGGGGCAGGGAGCTTAGACCCCAGCTCGGGGCTCCCTGCATTTCATCCCACAGCTCCAAACGGGGCAGGGAGACCAGACCCTGTCTGCCCCCCTCCCCTCCTCTTCCCAAGCCAGCTCCAAACTGAAACTGTCCAGCCCCCCCTCCCCCTTTGTCTGCTTCCCGGGTCAGGAGGTCACCTGATCCCTTTGTTCCAACACCTTCAGCTCGCACCTTTGCAGGGGAGGGGCCGGGGCCATCGGTTGCTAGGAGACCGAGTGTCGGCCCTTCTCTGTGTCCAGGCCCCTCTGTAACACTCATGCACACTTGTCCCACCACCTAGCTACTCAAGCCCCGCATAGGGGAAACCGAGGCACCCACACAGTACTCAGGGAAAACATTAACAACAGTCCTAGTTCGTCACAGTAGGGCAAGGGGTGCAGGGAGTGGGGCGGGCAGGGGGATGGAAAGGGGAGGAGTGGGGGGGCAGGGGAGGTGGGGGGACAGGTGTAGGGAGTAGTGGAGGTGGGGGGATAGGAAGGGGAGGGGACAGGGGAGGTGGGGGTGGGAAGGGGAGCGGTGGGGGGACGGGGAGGTGGGGGTGGGAAGGGGAGCGGTGGGGGGACGGTGTAGGGGGGCTCAGGGACAGGAGGGACCCGGCCCCTCACCCCCGCCCCCCCCAGGCCGAGCGGGGACGGCGACACGGACAGCGTCAGCACCATGGTGGTGCACGAGGTGGAGGAGCCGTCGGGCAGCGGGTCGGAGAGCGGCTCCTACGGCGGGGACGGCACCATGCTGGTGCAGCGGGTGAGCGCCGCGGGGGGGCCCTGGGGGCGGGGGGGGCGCTGTGCCGTGGGGGGAGGTATTGCTGTGCCCGGAGGGCGGAGACGGGGGGTGGGAGGGAGGCGCCGTGCCCTGGGAGGCGGGACGCGGGAGCCGTGCCCCGGGGGGAGGAGGGGGGCCCCGTGCCCCCCGCTGAACCCCCCCCCGTGCCCCCCGCAGACCCCCGAGGAGGAGCGGAGCCTGCTCCACGCCGACAGCAACGGCTACACCAACCTGCCGGACGTGGTGCAGCCCAGCCACTCGCCCACCGAGCCCAAGGGCCAGGGTGGCTCCCCCGGCAAGGACAGCGGCAGCGACGTGAGCCCCCCCGGGCGCGGGGTGGGGGGGCCGTGTGCCGGGGATGTGCCATGGGGACGCTGGGGGGGTTGGGTCACCTCAGGGAGCCCCGTGTCAGCCCCTCGCTGGGGGAGGGGGGTGAGGGCTGTTGGGGGGAGAGGGGTACTGGGGGTGGGGGCCTGTGTCTCACCCTGTCCTCCCCCCCACAGTACCAGTCGCGGGGGCTGGTCAAGGCCCCTGGGAAAAGCTCCTTCACCATGTTCGTGGACCTGGGCATCTACCAGACCACGGGGAGCGGGGACACCATCCCCATCACCGGTGAGTGGGGCGCCGGGCTGGGGGGGCAGCGGGGACACCATCCCCATCACCGATGAGTGGGGCGCCGGGCTGGGTGGGCGGGCAGCGGGGACTCCATCCCCATCACCGGTGAGTGGGGTGCCGGGCTGGGGGGGCGGGCAGCGGGGACGCCGGGCTGGGGAGGGCAGCGGGGACACCATCCCCATCACCGGTGAGTGGGGCGCCAGGCTGGGGGGGCGGGCAGCGGGGACGCCGGGCTGGGGAGGGCAGCGGGGACACCATCCCCATCACCGGTGAGTGGGGCGCCAGGCTGGGGGGGGGGGCAGCGGGGACTCCATCCCCATCACCGGTGAGTGGGGCACTGGGCTGGGGGGGGGGGCAGCGGGGACACCATCCCCATCACCGGTGAGTGGGGCGCCAGGCTGGGGGGGGGGCAGCGGGGACTCCATCCCCATCACCGGTGAGTGGGGCGCCGGGCTGTGGGGGGCAGCGGGGACTCCATCCCCATCACCGGTGAGTGGGGCGCCAGGCTGGGGGGGCGGGCAGCGGGGACACCATCCCCATCACCGGTGAGTGGGGCGCTGGGCTGGGGGGGCGGGCAGCGGGGACACCATCCCCATCACCGGTGAGTGGGGCGCTGGGCTGGGGGGGGCACCGGGGACACCATCCCCATCACCGGTGAGTGGGGCGCTGGGCTGGGGGGGGCACCGGGGACACCATCCCCATCACCGGCGAGCGGGGCGCTGGGCTGGGTGGGGGGCAGTGGGTACACCATCCCCATCACCGGTGAGTGGGGCGCCGGGCTGGGTGGGGGGCAGTGGGTACACCATCCCCATCACCGGTGAGTGGGGCGCCGGGCTGGGGGGGGCACCGGGGACACCATCCCCATCACCGGCGAGCGGGTGCCGCTGGGAGAGGGGCCACATGGGGGGCAGGCCGGCCGCTGACCCCCCTCTCCCCCCAGCGCTGGTGGGGGCCGACCCCAGGCAGCTGGAGCAGCTGCAGATGGAGGTGCGGAAGGGCTCGGTGGTGAACGTGAACCCCACGAACACGCGGCCCCACAGTGACACCCCCGAGATCCGCAAGTACAAGAAGCGCTTCAACTCGGAGATCCTGTGCGCCGCCCTGTGGGGTGAGCGGGGGGCGGGGAGGAGGGGGCTTGCCGTGGGGCGGGGGGTGAAGGGGGGTTGCCGTGGGGCAGGAGGGTGGGAGTGGGGGGTCGCCGTGGGTCTCACACTGCCCCCCGCCCTAGGGGTGAACCTGCTGGTGGGGACGGAGAACGGGCTGATGCTGCTGGATCGCAGCGGGGAGGGAGAAGGGGGTCGCCGTGGGGTGAAGGGGGGTCGCCGTGGGGCAGGCGGGTGGGAGTGGGGGCTCACCGTGGGTCTCACGCTGCCCCCCGCCCTAGGGGTGAACCTGCTGGTGGGGACGGAGAACGGGCTGATGCTGCTGGATCGCAGCGGGCAGGGAGAAGGGGGTCGCCGTGGGGTGAAGGGGGGTCGCCGTGGGGCAGGCGGGTGGGAGTGGGGGCTCACCGTGGGTCTCACGCTGCCCCCCGCCCTAGGGGTGAACCTGCTGGTGGGGACGGAGAACGGGCTGATGCTGCTGGATCGCAGCGGGCAGGGAGAAGGGGGTCGCCGTGGGGTGAAGGGGGGTCGCCGTGGGGCAGGCGGGTGGGAGTGGGGGGTCGCCGTGGGTCTCACGCTGCCCCCCGCCCTAGGGGTGAACCTGCTGGTGGGGACGGAGAACGGGCTGATGCTGCTGGATCGCAGCGGGCAGGGAGAAGGGGGTCGCCGTGGGGTGAAGGGGGGTCGCCGTGGGGCAGGCGGGTGGGAGTGGGGGGTCGCCGTGGGTCTCACGCTGCCCCCCGCCCTAGGGGTGAACCTGCTGGTGGGGACGGAGAACGGGCTGATGCTGCTGGATCGCAGCGGGCAGGGCCGGGTCTACGGGCTCATCAGCCGCCGCCGCTTCCAGCAGATGGACGTGCTGGAGGGACTCAACCTGCTCACCACCATCTCAGGTAAGCGCCCCACGGCTGCCCCACGGCCAGCCCCTGGGACCCCCACGGAGCTCAACCTGCTCACCACCATCTCGGGTAAGCGCCCCACGGCTGCCCCACGGCCAGCCCCTGGGGCCCCCGGCGCCCCACGGCCAGCCCCTGGGACCCCCACGGAGCTCAACCTGCTCACCACCATCTCGGGTAAGCGCCCCACGGCTGCCCCACGGCCAGCCCCTGGGACCCCCACGGAGCTCAACCTGCTCACCACCATCTCGGGTAAGCGCCCCACGGCTGCCCCACGGCCAGCCCCTGGGATCCCCATGGAGCTCAACCTGCTCACCACCATCTCGGGTAAGCGCCCCACAGCTGCCCCACAGCCCCTCTGACCCCCAGCGCCCCACGGCCAGCCCCTGGGACCCCCACGGAGCTCAACCTGCTCACCACCATCTCGGGTAAGTGCCCCACAGCTGCCCCACAGCCCCTCTGACCCCCAGCACCCCACGGCCAGCCCCCCACAGCCCCTGGGACCCCCATCTCCCCCCCGGCTGACCCCCGTCTCGCCCAGGGAAGAGGAACAAGCTGCGGGTCTATTACCTGTCCTGGCTGCGCAACAAGATCCTGCACAACGACCCCGAGGTGGAGAAGAAGCAGGGCTGGACCACGGTGGGCGACATGGAGGGCTGCGTCCACTACCGCGTGGGTAAGAGATGGACCCTTCCGGCCTGGCCACGCCCCCTTCCGGCCTGGCCACGCCCCCTTCCGGCCTGGCCATGCCCCCTGGCCTGGCCACGCCCACTACCGCGTGGGTAAGAGATGGACCCTTCCGGCCTGGCCACACCCCCTTCCGGCCTGGCCACACCCCCTGGCCTGGCCACGCCCACTACCACGTGGGTAAGAGATAGACCCTTCCGGCCTGGCCACACCCCCTGGCCTGGCCACGCCCACTACCGCGTGGGTAAGAGATGGACCCTTCCGGCCTGGCCACGCCCCCTTCCGGGCTGGCCATGCCCCCTGGCCTGGCCACGCCCACTACCGCGTGGGTAAGAGATGGACCCTTCCGGCCTGGCCACACCCCCTTCCGGCCTGGCCACACCCCCTGGCCTGGCCACGCCCACTACCACGTGGGTAAGAGATAGACCCTTCCGGCCTGGCCACACCCCCTGGCCTGGCCACGCCCACTACCGCGTGGGTAAGAGATGGACCCTTCCGGCTTGGCCACGCCCACTACTGCGTGGGTAAGAGATGGACCCTTCCGGCCTGGCCACACCCTCTCCCGGGCTGGCCATGCCCACTACCGCGTGGGTAAGAGATGGACCCTTCCGGCCTGGCCACGCCCCCTCCCAGGCTGGCCGCCCCCCCTTCTGACCTGGCCACGTGCACTACCGCGTGGGTAAGAGATGGACCCTTCCGGCCTGGCCACGCCCCCTCCCAGGATGGCCACGCCCCCTTCTGGCCTGGCCCTGTCCCCCCGGCCTGGCCACGCCCACTACCGCGTGGGTAAGAGATGGACCCTTCCGGCCTGGCCACGCCCACTACCGCGTGGGTAAGAGATGGACCCTTCCGGCCTGGCCACACCCCCTCCCGGGCTGGCCACGCCCTCTCCGGCCCCCTGGCACGCTCACTACATGTGGGTAAGAGACCACCCCCTCCCGTCCTGGCCACACCCCCTCCGGCCCCCGGCCACACCCACTACCGCGTGGGTAAGAGCCCCCCCCAGCCTGGCCACACCCCCTCCAGCCCCCAGCCATACCCACTACCGCGTGGGTAAGAGCCCCCCCGGCCTGGCCACACCCCCTCCTGCCCCCTGCCACCCCCCCAGTACCGTGTGGGTAAGAGACCACCCCCTCCTGGCCTCGCCACGCCCCCTCCCCAGCCCATGGCCACCCCCCAGTACCGCGTGGGTAAGAGACCACCCCCTCCTGGCCTCGCCACGGCCCAGCCCCATGGCCACCCCCCAGTACCACGTGGGTAAGAGACTACCCCCTCCTGGCCTCGCCACGCCCCCTCCCCAGCCCATGGCCACCCCCCAGTACCACGTGGGTAAGAGACTACCCCCTCCTGGCCTCGCCACAGCCCAGCCCCATGGCCACCCCCCAGTACCACGTGGGTAAGAGACTACCCCCTCCTGGCCTCGCCACAGCCCAGCCCCATGGCCACCCCCCAGTACCACGTGGGTAAGAGACTACCCCCTCCTGGCCTCGCCACGGCCCAGCCCCATGGCCACCCCCCAGTACCGCGTGGGTAAGAGACTACCCCCTCCTGGCCTCGCCACAGCCCAGCCCCATGGCCACCCCCCAGTACCACGTGGGTAAGAGACCACCCCCCTCCCCAGCCCATGGCCACCCCCCAGTACCGCGTGGGTAAGAGACTACCCCCTCCTGGCCTCGCCACGGCCCAGCCCCATGGCCACCCCCCAGTACCGCGTGGGTAAGAGACTACCCCCTCCTGGCCTCGCCACAGCCCAGCCCCATGGCCACCCCCCAGTACCGCGTGGGTAAGAGACCACCCCCCTCCCCAGCCCATGGCCACCCCCCAGTACCGCGTGGGTAAGAGACCACCCCCTCCTGGCCTCGCCACGCCCCCTCCCCAGCCCCATGGCCACCCCCCAGTACCGCGTGGGTAAGAGACCACCCCCTCCTGACCTCGCCACGGCCCAGCCCCATGGCCACCCCCCAGTACCACGTGGGTAAGAGACTACCCCCTCCTGGCCTCGCCACGGCCCAGCCCCATGGCCACCCCCCAGTACCGCGTGGGTAAGAGACTACCCCCTCCTGGCCTCGCCACAGCCCAGCCCCATGGCCACCCCCCAGTACCGCGTGGGTAAGAGACTACCCCCTCCTGGCCTCGCCACAGCCCAGCCCCATGGTCACTCCCCAGTACCGCGTGGGTAAGAGACTACCCCCTCCTGGCCTCGCCACAGCCCAGCCCCATGGCCACCCCCCAGTACCACGTGGGTAAGAGACCACCCCCTCCTGGCCTCGCCACGCCCCCTCCCCAGCCCATGGCCACCCCCCAGTACCGCGTGGGTAAGGGAGCGCCCCCATGGCCACCCTATGGCCCAGCCACGCCGCCCCCACGGCCCCCCAGGTCATGGCCACACAGCCTAGTGCCCCGCCAACAGTGCAGCCAGACCCCACCCACCCCCCATGTCACGGCCGCACCCCGTTACCGCAGGGGTAGGAGATCACCCCACCCAGCTCTGCCGCTCTCCTGCATCCCGACCCACAGCCCCTCTGCCCCCCAGATCTCCGCTCCCTCTGCCCCACGGCGGGGGAGTGACGGGGCCCTTCTCTCTCGGCAGTGAAGTACGAGCGCATCAAGTTCCTGGTGATCGCCCTGAAGAGCTCGGTCGAGGTCTACGCCTGGGCCCCCAAACCCTACCACAAGTTCATGGCCTTCAAGGTACCGCGCCCGGACGCCTGGGTCCTCTGCCCGGCTCTGCGGGGGAGTGGGGCTGGGGGCCTGGGAGCCAGGACTCCTGCGTTCTCTCCCCGGCTCTGGGAGGGGAGGGGGGCTGGTGGGTTAGAGCAGGGGGGGCTGGGAGCCAGGACTCCTGGGTTCTCTCCCCGGCTCTGGGAGGGGAGTGGGGGCTGGTGGGTTAGAGCAGGGGGGGCTGGGAGCCAGGACTCCTGGGTTCTCTCCCCGGCTCTGGGAGGGGAGTGGGGGCTGGTGGGTCAGAGCAGGGGGGGCTGGGAGCCAGGACTCCTGGGTTCTCTCCCCAGCTCTGGGAGGGGAGTGGGGGCTGGTGGGTTAGAGCAGGGGGGGCTGGGAGCCAGGACTCCTGGGTTCTCTCCCCCGCTCTGGGGGGCAGTGGGGTGCAATGGTTAGCGGGGGGGGTGGGAGGGTTCGGGGGACCCCGAACTGACTCCCCCCACCCCCCCATTTCAGTCCTTCGCAGACCTGCCGCACCGGCCGCTGCTGGTGGAGCTGACAGTGGAGGAGGGTCAAAGGCTAAAGGTCATCTACGGGTCGTGCGCCGGGTTCCACGCCATCGACGTGGACTCGGGAAACAACTACGACATCTACATCCCCGTGCACGTGAGTGGGGCCCCGCCCACGCCGGGGGGGGGCAGCGCACGGGGGGGCCCCGCCCACGCCGGGGGGCCCGCACGTGCACACAGCATTGGGGGTCAGGCTGCCCCACGAGGCCATGGGGGGTGCCCTGTGCCCCCTGACCGCTGCCCTGTGCCCACAGATCCAGACCCAGATCACGCCCCACGCCATCATCTTCCTGCCCAACACGGAGGGCATGGAGATGCTGCTCTGCTACGAGGACGAGGGCGTCTACGTCAACACCTACGGGCGCATCATCAAGGACGTGGTGCTGCAGTGGGGGGAGATGCCCACCTCCGTCGGTGAGCCCGGACGCCTGGGTCCTCCCTGCCGGCTGGGGGGCCGGGAGCCCGGACGCCTGGGTTCTCTCCCCCGCTCTGGGAGGGGAGTGGGGGTTGGTGGGTCAGAGCAGGGGGGGCTGGGAGCCAGGACTCCTGGGTTCTCTCCCCGGCTCTGGGGGGGGTAGTAGGGGCTGGTGGGTCAGAGCAGGGGGTCTGGGAGCCAGGACTCCTGGGTTCTCTCCCCGGCTCTGGGAGGGGAGTGGGGGCTGGTGGGTTAGAGCAGGGGCGGCTGGGAGCCAGGACTCCTGGGTTCTCTCCCCGGCTCTGGGAAGGGAGTGGGGGCTGGTGGGTTAGAGCAGGGGGTCTGGGAGCCAGGACTCCTGGGTCCAGTGAGGAAGGGTCCCCCCCTGACTCTCTCCTCTCCCCCCCCCCCCCCCCCCAGCATACATCTGCTCCAACCAGATCATGGGCTGGGGGGAGAAGGCCATCGAGATCCGCTCCGTGGAGACCGGGCACCTGGACGGGGTTTTCATGCACAAGCGGGCCCAGCGACTCAAGTTCCTGTGTGAGCGCAACGACAAGGTGGGCACTGGGGGGGCCGGGTGAGCTGCGCACAGGCCGGGGCAGGCGAACCCCAAACGCTGGGGGCTCTTGCAATACTTGGATTGACCCCCCCAAAGTCCTTTCGAGGTTCTAGTCCCATGTCCACACGCCAGGGGGCTCCGGGCAGTGACGGGGGATCTCAGGGTTTCCCCCGCTTGAACCCCAAAGCAGGTCCGAGACGAAGGATCCTGTCCCCGGGGTTCGATTCTTGGCCTGAACTTTCCCCCTCCCGACCGTCCCGGCGATTGGCCCGGGGTCATTTATCCGTTGTTCAGATCCACGGACCGCGGCCGGCACCGCGTCACCGGGACGGTCTGTCACGGAGTGTGGGGGAGTCCGGCCCTGCACCCCTTGTCACGGAGTATAGGGGAGTCCGGCCCTGCACCCCTCTTCCCCGGAGTCACTGGGAGTCTCAGCCAGCCAGTAGAACAGAAGGTTTATTAGAGATGCCAGGAACACAGTCCAACCAGAGCTTGTCAGTACATCCAGGACCCCGCAGTCGGGTCCTTCCGGGGGGCAGGGAGCTTAGACCCCAGCTCGGGGCTCCCTGCGTTTCACCCCACAGCTCCAAACAGGGGCAGGGAGGCCAGACCCTGTCTGCCCCTCTCCCCTCCTCCCCGGCCAGCTCCAAACTGAAACTGTCCAGCCCCTCCTCCCCCTTTGTCTGCTTCCTGGGCCAGGAGGTCACCTGATCCCTTTGTTCCAACACCTTCAGCTCCCACCTTTGCAGGGGAGGGGCTGGGCCATCGGTTGCTAGGAGACAGAGTGTCGGCCCTTCTCTGTGTCCAGGCCCCTCTGTAACACTCATGCACCGTTGTCCCACCACCTAGATACTCCAGCACCGCGTAGGGGAAACCGAGGCACCCACACAGTACTCAGGGAAACCTTAACAACAGTCCTAGTTCGTCACACGGCCCCCCTATGTCCCCGCAGTGTGTCTCTGTTCACCCTCCTTCGCTGCTCCTTGAACCCCGGCCGTGGGCAAGGGACCAGCTCCACACACCGCCCCTAACGAGGCTGTGGGTCAGGCCAAGGGTCAGCTCACTCTGGGTCCTGACCCTGGCCTCACCTTGCCATGAGATCTTCTCTCACACTCAGTCACAGCGGGGCTCTCCCCACGCTCCTTCAGGCCCCAGTGTCCCTGCAGCAAGGATGTTAGACAGCTGCTGTGCACCACCCCAGAGGTGGCCGCATCTCAGCCCCGGGCTAGGGGTCCCTGGGTAACCAGCCGCCCCGCCCCAGAGGTGGGCGCATCTCGGCGCCGGGCGAGGGGTCCCTGGGTAACCAGCCGCCCCGCCCCAGAGGTGGGCGCATCTCGGCGCCGGGCGAGGGGTCCCCATGTACCCAGCCGCCCCGCCCCAGAGGTGGCCGCATCTCAGTGCCGGGTGAGGGGTCCCTGGGTCACCAGCCGCCCCACCCCAGAGGTGGCCGCATCTCGGCGCCAGGCGAGGGGTCCCCGTGTACCCAGCCGCCCCGCCCCAGAGGTGGGCGCATCTCGGCGCCGGGCGAGGGGTTCCTGGGTAACCAGCCGCCCCGCCCCAGAGGTGGGCGCATCTCGGTGCCGGGCGAGGGGTCCCCGTGTACCCAGCCGCCCCGCCCCAGAGGTGGCCGCATGCCAGACTTACTCCTCTCTGCTCTGCTCCCCCTCAGGTTTTCTTCGCCTCCGTCCGCTCCGGGGGCAGCAGCCAGGTTTACTTCATGACACTCAACAGAAACTGTATCATGAACTGGTAAGGCCCCGCCCCCAGCGCTGGCCCCGCCTCTGGAGGGAAGGGCGGGGTCCCCTCAGACACTGGATTCCTATGCCGGAGACTCCGCCTCCACAGCCAGCAAGGATCAGGACCGACCAATCAGCAGAACCGATGCCTTGACCACCTCTCCCCCCCCCACCCATGTGTGATGCTGCTTGGGGGGGGGACACATCTCCATGGCGACAGTGTCCCCTGTCCCCCCACTGACAGACTGACGGCCCCCGCTTCGCTTGCCCCCCTCCCCCGACTCATGGGGACCTGCTCTGTTCACAGCCTGACCGAAATCTCGGCGCCGGGCGAGGGGTCCCTGTGTCACCGGCCGCCCCGCCCCAGAGGTGGGCGCATCTCAGTGCCGGGTGAGGGGTCCCTGTGTCACCGGCCACCCCGCCCCAGAGGTGGGCGCATCTCAGCGCCGGGCGAGGGGTCCCCGTGTACCCAGCCGCCCCGCCCCAGAGGTGGGCGCGTCTCAGTGCCGGGCGAGGGGTCCCTGTGTCACCGGCCGCCCCGCCCCAGAGGTGGGCGCATCTCAGCGCCGGGCGAGGGGTCCCCGGGTAACCAGCCGCCCCGCCCCAGAGGTGGGCGCATCTCGGCGCCGGGCGAGGGGTCCCCGTGTACCCAGCCGCCCCGCCCCAGAGGTGGGCGCATCTCAGCGCCGGGCGAGGGGTCCCCGCCGTGTGTGGGGTGATGGGCACACTCCCCTGTGAAACACAAGGTGGGGGGGTGGGCACAGGCCTAGGCTGGGGGGACCCAGGGTTTTCGCTGTGGGGCGCTGCACCTGCCACGGCCCCTGGGGGGGCTCAGAACAGCGGGGGGGGGGGGGGAGCGCAGACCCGTCGCTTTGTGCCAATTTCGCTTTGCTTAAAGGGGGTGGCGTGGGGCGGGGGCGGGGCCTTTCCATCCACCTGCTCTGGGAACCCCCAAAGCAGCCCCCCCCCCCAACTGCCTTGTGCGCCCCCAGAACTCCTCCCCCCGCACTGCAGGTCCTGGCCCGGGCCGACGGGGGCCACCCACTGCTGGCGGTCTGGGGAGGGCGAATGTACCAGGGGGGGCGCGGGGGGAGGGGGCTCGGCCCCTCCGGGCTCTGTGTATATTTTGCTTTAATTATGTTTATTTTGTAACGATTCATTAACAAAAGCACTTTAAAGCCCTGAGTGCGTCTCATGGGGGCCGGGAACGCCCCCCAGGAGCGGATTTGGGGTTATTCTCTAACTGACCCAGGAGAGTTGGCCTCAGGGCGGGGACTGGCTGGCCCAGGGGGGCGGGGAATGGGGCAGGGGCCTGGCCCCTCTGGGGGGCGCCGGCTACAGGAGCAGTGCAAGGGTTAATCTGGGGGGCACAGAGCCAGCCGGCTGATTCCCCTCCCTGCCCCTCTGATGCTGCCTGCAGCTGAGGGGTCCTGCCTGGGGGCCCCCCCGAGAGCCATATGGAGTGTGCGGGGGGGGGGGTTATGGAGTTCATGGGACCCCCCCCAGTATTCAGTTTCCTCTGTACGTTGCTTGCATCTGTCTATCGAGCCCCCCCACCCCCCCGCGCCGTGGCCTTGAAATTTCATCTGTTAATAAAAAACCAAATTCTCGGAGTCTCGCCGCTGGTCTGGATTATTTCCCCCGGGGGCAGCTCAGCCGGTGCCGGGAGGTCCCTGGGCGGCGCTCGCTCCGGTTTATCCCGGGCAGCCGGGGCGCGGTGCCGGGGGGAGAAGTGGAGTTCATGGGGCCCATCTGCACCATCCCAGCAGGCGTTCCTGGCGCATGGAAACCAGAGCTGTAGCACGCTGATGAGGGAAGCTAAAGGCCAGAGGGAGAGCGGGGCGGCCGGCGGAGTTGAGAGAGTGCATTTTCCTCATATCGGGGACAGCCGGACGCCGGACAAGGAGTTCACACACGTTTCAAGGGGGCGTTGGAGGCAAAGTGGCCCGTTAACATCCCTTCACTCGGGGGGGGTGGGGAACTGCTATACTAAGCCGTCCATCCAGTATGTCTGTCCCTGGTATGTGGGGTGTGGCGGAGGGATGAATTTCCGCTCCCCGGCTCGTCTTTGGGAGGCGGGGGGCAGGTTTCCTTCGCGGACGAGGCCGGAGGGGTCAGACGCGGAGCGATCGCCGTGCGCGAAGGATTCGCCCACCGGTGCCGGGGCGGTTTTGTCTTTTCTGGTTTTCCTGCGTGAGTTCGATCCTGGGGGCGATGGCCTGGTTCCCCCACCCCACACGTAATTGCTGGGAGGGTTTTAGTGTCTCCCCAGGCGGGCGTAGGACCCCTGGATCTGGAAATGATACGGTGACCCAGTGCCCCCCAGCCCCCGTGACTGGAGGGGTGGGAACATTTGGATTACTACACAAGTAACCTGGCCCGTATTGAGCGAGCGAACTAAACGCCGGTAGGTCTGAGCCGTACCTGGCAACGCGGCGCCGGCGGCGAGCGGCTCGCGTTCCGGTCCTGTCCCGCAGGGCTCGGGGCTGGCAATGGGGCGACTGAACCCCTTCACCAGCGATCTGGAAGAAAACATTAAATCCTCACTGGTAATGTTTGCAGGTGACCCAAAAATGGGGGGAGTGGGGCGAAAGGAAGAAGCCGCGTCCCCAGTTCAGAGCGAGGTGGGTCACGACCCGATACTGTGGTTTGAATGCGGCTCTGGGAGGGGAGCGGGGGCTGGGGCGGTTAGAGCAGGGGGGGCTGGGAGCCCGGACTCCTGGGTTCTCTCCCCAGCTCTGGGAGGGGAGTGGGGGCTGGTGGGTCAGAGCAGGAGGGGCTGGGAGCCAGGACTCCTGGGTTCTCTCCCCGGCTCTGGGAGGGGAGTGGGGGTGGTGGGTCGGTCTCGGTCTCTCTCTCTCTCTCTAACACACTCTCTGGCCTGTCAGCCCCTGGGATGGGGGGGAACAGGTGCAGCGAACGGGGGGGGGGTTAAAGTGACTTGACGCTGGTGGATGGGGGGGGGGGGGGGCGGCGGGAGATCCAGTGTCTGTCCCACCCCGGAAGCCGGAATAAGCCTCAAAATAACCTGCCCCTATTTAATGAGCCGCGGCCGGGAGGGGGGTTTGGCGGCGATGCAGGGCCTGGGGGTGCTGCTCTGCGCCCTGCTGTGCGGGGGGGTCAGGGGTAAGTTGGGGGGAGGGATCCTGAGCCCTCTGGGGGCCCCGACGTCCGTGGGGCGCCGATGGAGCCAGGCCCCGATTCCCCGGCTGGGGGGAGCTGAGCCAGTGGGGAGTGGGGCTGGGGATGGGATAATCGGGACGGGTTGAACCAGGACTGGGGCAGGGTGGGGGGCACAAAGGGGGCAGGCTGCTCCCCACCCACCCGGGCCTGACCCCTGCCTGCCCCCCAAGGGGCCGCGGGCGGGAACGAGGAGCTGCGGCTGTACGAGAAACTCTTCGCCGACTACGACAAGAACACGCGGCCGGTGAGACGCCCCGACGACACCGTGGGGGTGCAGATAATGCTGACGCTGACCAACCTCATCTCGCTGGTGAGACGCCCCTCACTCCCGAACCGCAGCCCCCGCGTCCCGGCCTGCGCCCCTCACTCCCGACCCGCAGCCCCCACGTCCCGGCCTGGTGCCCCTCACTCCCGACCCGCAGCCCGCGCGTCCCGGCCTGCCCGGCGCCCCTCACTCCCGACCCGCAGCCCCCGCGTCCCGGCCCGGCGCCCCTCACTCCCGACCCGCAGCCCCCGCGTCCCGGCCTGCCCGGCGCCCCTCACTCCCGACCCGCAGCCCCCACGTCCCGGCCTGCCCGGCGCCCCTCACTCCCGACCCGCAGCCCCCGCGTCCCGGCCTGGTGCCCCTCACTCCCGACCCGCAGCCCCCACGTCCCGGCCTGCGCCCCTCACTCCCGACCCGCAGCCCCCACGTCCCGGCCGGCCCGGCGCCCCTCACTCCCGACCCGCAGCCCCCGCGTCCCGGCCCGGCGCCCCTCACTCCCGACCCGCAGCCCCCACGTCCCGGCCTGCCCGGCGCCCCTCACTCCCGACCCGCAGCCCCCGCGTCCCGGCCTGGTGCCCCTCACTCCCGACCCGCAGCCCGCGCGTCCCGGCCTGGTGCCCCTCACTCCCGACCCGCAGCCCCCACGTCCCGACCTGCCCGGCGCCCCTCACTCCCGACCCGCAGCCCCCACGTCCCGGCCTGCCCGGCGCCCCTCACTCCCGACCCGCAGCCCCCACGTCCCGGCCTGCCCGGCGCCCCTCACTCCCGACCCGCAGCCCCCGCGTCCCGGCCTGCCCGGCGCCCCTCACTCCCGACCCGCAGCCCCCGCGTCCCGGCCTGGTGCCCCTCACTCCCGACCCGCAGCCCCCACGTCCCGGCCTGGTGCCCCTCACTCCCGACCCGCAGCCCCCGCGTCCCGGCCGGCCCGGCGCCCCTCACTCCCGACCCGCAGCCCCCGCGTCCCGGCCCGGCGCCCCTCACTCCCGACCCGCAGCCCCCGCGTCCCGGCCCGGCGCCCCTCACTCCCGACCCGCAGCCCCCGCGTCCCGGCCGGCCCGGCGCCCCTCACTCCCGACCCGCAGCCCCCGCGTCCCGGCCGGCGCCCCTCACTCCCGACCCGCAGCCCCCACGTCCCGGCCCGGCGCCCCTCACTCCCGACCCGCAGCCCCCGCGTCCCGGCCTGCCCGGCGCCCCTCACTCCCAACCCGCAGCCCCCGCGTCCCGGCCTGGTGCCCCTCACTCCCGACCCGCAGCCCCCACGTCCCGGCCTGGTGCCCCTCACTCCCGACCCGCAGCCCCCGCGTCCCGGCCGGCCCGGCGCCCCTCACTCCCGACCCGCAGCCCCCACGTCCCGGCCGGCCCGGCGCCCCTCACTCCCGACCCGCAGCCCCCGCGTCCCGGCCGGCCCGGCGCCCCTCACTCCCGACCCGCAGCCCCCGCGTCCCGGCCGGCCCGGCGCCCCTCACTCCCGACCCGCAGCCCCCGCGTCCCGGCCGGCCCGGCGCCCCTCACTCCCGACCCGCAGCCCCCGCGTCCCGGCCGGCGCCCCTCACTCCCGACCCGCAGCCCCCGCGTCCCGGCCGGCGCCCCTCACTCCCGACCCGCAGCCCCCGCGTCCCGGCCGGCGCCCCTCACTCCCGACCCGCAGCCCCCGCGTCCCGGCCGGCGCCCCTCACTCCCGACCCGCAGCCCCCGCGTCCCGGCCGGCGCCCCTCACTCCCGACCCGCAGCCCCCGCGTCCCGGCCGGCGCCCCTCACTCCCGACCCGCAGCCCCCGCGTCCCGGCCGGCCCGGCGCCCCTCACTCCCGACCCGCAGCCCCCGCGTCCCGGCCGGCCCGGCGCCCCTCACTCCCGACCCGCAGCCCCCGCGTCCCGGCCTGGTGCCCCTCACTCCCGACCCGCAGCCCCCGCGTCCCGGCCTGGTGCCCCTCACTCCCGACCCGCAGCCCCCGCGTCCCGGCCTGGTGCCCCTCACTCCCGACCCGCAGCCCCCGCGTCCCGGCCGGCCCGGCGCCCCTCACTCCCGACCCGCAGCCCCCGCGTCCCGGCCGGCGCCCCTCACTCCCGACCCGCAGCCCCCGCGTCCCGGCCGGCGCCCCTCACTCCCGACCCGCAGCCCCCGCGTCCCGGCCTGGTGCCCCTCACTCCCGACCCGCAGCCCCCGCGTCCCGGCCGGCGCCCCTCACTCCCGACCCGCAGCCCCCGCGTCCCGGCCGGCGCCCCTCACTCCCGACCCGCAGCCCCCGTGTCCCGGCCGGCGCCCCTCACTCCCGACCCGCAGCCCCCGCGTCCCGGCCGGCGCCCCTCACTCCCGACCCGCAGCCCCCGCGTCCCGGCCTGGTGCCCCTCACTCCCGACCCGCAGCCCCCGCGTCCCGGCCTGGTGCCCCTCACTCCCGACCCGCAGCCCCCCGCGTTCCGGCCGGCGCCCCTCACTCCCGACCCGCAGCCCCCACAGCCGGGCCGGCCCGGCGCCCCTCACTCCCGACCCGCAGCCCCCACAGCCGGGCCGGCGCCCCTCACTCCCGACCCGCAGCCCCCGCGTCCCGGCCCGGCGCCCCTCACTCCCGACCCGCAGCCCCCGCGTCCCGGCCCGGCGCCCCTCACTCCCGACCCGCAGCCCCCGCGTCCCGGCCGGCCCGGCGCCCCTCACTCCCGACCCGCAGCCCCCGCGTCCCGGCCGGCGCCCCTCACTCCCGACCCGCAGCCCCCACGTCCCGGCCCGGCGCCCCTCACTCCCGACCCGCAGCCCCCGCGTCCCGGCCTGCCCGGCGCCCCTCACTCCCAACCCGCAGCCCCCGCGTCCCGGCCTGGTGCCCCTCACTCCCGACCCGCAGCCCCCACGTCCCGGCCTGGTGCCCCTCACTCCCGACCCGCAGCCCCCGCGTCCCGGCCGGCCCGGCGCCCCTCACTCCCGACCCGCAGCCCCCACGTCCCGGCCGGCCCGGCGCCCCTCACTCCCGACCCGCAGCCCCCGCGTCCCGGCCGGCCCGGCGCCCCTCACTCCCGACCCGCAGCCCCCACGTCCCGGCCGGCGCCCCTCACTCCCGACCCGCAGCCCCCGCGTCCCGGCCGGCCCGGCGCCCCTCACTCCCGACCCGCAGCCCCCGCGTCCCGGCCGGCGCCCCTCACTCCCGACCCGCAGCCCCCGCGTCCCGGCCGGCGCCCCTCACTCCCGACCCGCAGCCCCCGCGTCCCGGCCGGCGCCCCTCACTCCCGACCCGCAGCCCCCGCGTCCCGGCCGGCGCCCCTCACTCCCGACCCGCAGCCCCCGCGTCCCGGCCGGCGCCCCTCACTCCCGACCCGCAGCCCCCGCGTCCCGGCCGGCGCCCCTCACTCCCGACCCGCAGCCCCCGCGTCCCGGCCGGCCCGGCGCCCCTCACTCCCGACCCGCAGCCCCCGCGTCCCGGCCGGCCCGGCGCCCCTCACTCCCGACCCGCAGGCCCCGCGTCCCGGCCGGCCCGGCGCCCCTCACTCCCGACCTGCAGACCCCCAAAACGCACTGACGGCCTCCACCCTGTTGCAGAATGAAAAGGAGGAGACTCTGACCACCAATGTCTGGATAAAGATTGTGAGTAACGCCCCCCCCCACCCCGGACACTGGGTCTCCTGCCCCGCTCAGGCCCCCCCAAACTCTGTGTTGACAGGCCCTCAAGTGACCCCAGACTCCGAGCTCTCCTGCCCCCCCACCCCAGACCACACTCACGTTCTGAGGCTGAGGATAGAACCCAGGAGTCCTGGCTCCCACCTGCTCCCGCTCCCCCGGCACTAATCCCCCGGCTCCGGCGCGTGACCTTGTCCTGCAGGGGGGCAGCTACTAACCCCCGCCCCACAGCCGTGCCTGTGCCCCTCACTCCCGCCCCACAGCCGTGCCTGTGCCCCTCACTCCCGCCCCGCAGCCCCACAGCCGTGCCTGTGCCCCTCACTCCCGCCCCACAGCCCCACAGCCGTGCCTGTGCCCCTCACTCCCGACCCGCAGCCCCACAGCCGTGCCTGTGCCCCTCACTCCCGACCCGCAGCCCCACAGCCGTGCCTGTGCCCCTCACTCCCGACCCGCAGCCCCACAGCCGTGCCTGTGCCCCTCACTCCCGACCCGCAGCCCCTGCTGCCCAGCCCTGGGCTCCTCACACAGCTCTGTGGCTGGGGGGTGCCGGGGGTCCCCCAGCCTCACCCCCCCATCTCTCTGCCCCCAGGAATGGGTGGACTATCGGCTGAATTACAGTAACAGCGAGTTCGAAGGGATCCGCTCCCTGCGGGTCCCCTCCGACATGGTCTGGCTGCCGGACATCGTCCTGGAGAATAAGTGAGACCGGGGGGTGGGGGGCAAAGCCCTGGGGCGTGGGGGGGAGGGAGGCCGTGGGGGGAGCTGGATGACTTAGGGTCTCGGGGACCCTGGGAGATTCGCGGGGGGGGGTGGGCTGGCAGGATTTTGACGGGTGCTGGAGTTTGCAGCAGTTTCAGGGAGGCAGATCTCGGGGGGGCCGTGGGGCTGGTCTGGGGGGTGAATGTTTGGGCTGTGTGGGTCGGTTTGGGGTGCAGCGGCTGGTTCCCAACGGCGTCGTTCCTCGGGTGCCGGTCTCGCTGATCCCGCGCCAACTTCCTGCCCTTTCAGGTGACCCCACGGCCGAGGTGGCCAGAGCCCCACGGCCGGTGTCTGGGCTGGTGCCCGGGGGCCACGCGAAAAGCGTTTGTCGTATTCTTTCGGTCGCAGCTTTTCGGGCAGCCGCTTCCTGGCGCTGTCGCTTCCCGCCCGCTTCCTCTGTCTCGGCTGCGACCGCGGCCGGTCCTTGCCCTGCCGGACGCCGCTGGAGGGTCGCTCAGTCTGGTACACCGCTCCCTGAAACAGAACCACCTCTGCAAATGGCTCGCGGGCCGCGGACGTGTTGCCGTCTCTCTTTGCTGCGGTGTGCTGGGAGATACCTGTCCCACGGCTGAGGACCGATGAAACACCGACGTCTTCCACCCCACTCCCCTGCGTCACAACGGCCTACGTCACCCGTGGAATTCACTGCATGCTGCCCGCCTCCCGTGTCACGGGCGTCGGCGGCAAATTCGTTCGGATTCCCGCCGCGTAATCCGCCGGGCTCTGCGGTAGATAGTGCTTCGTCGTACACGACACCGGCCCTGTCTCGGCCCAGAGCGCGGGGCGAGTCCTACAAAAAGCGGGAACTCGGCCACGAGTCCGGTTGTGTTCGATAGCCTCGTTTGGGGTGGACATTAGGGAAAAGCGGTTGAAGGCCGGAACGAATGACCGAGGGAGGTTGCGACATCGCCGTCGCTGGAGGGTTTTTACGAGCAGGCGGGACAAACCCGTCGGGGATGGGCTAGAAGATGACACTTTTGGGGTCCTGCCTCTGGGTAGGGGGCTGGACTAGACGGATTTCGAAGCGTTCTGCCAATTTGGGTTCAAGTCAGACTGCGCCTCGGAGCGACTTTTCGCGACGGGGTTATTTCGGCTGGTTGTCCCGTCCCACCCCTTTTCGGTCTGTCCCTGCCTCACACCCCAGTCCACCCCCTTATCCCAAAAGCTGGCCCGATCACGCACAAGGATTTCAAGGGACGCCCCCAAAAGTCAGCGTCTCCCCCGTCGGATTCTCCACGGAGACGAAGGAGCCTGGGACCCAGAACTGCTCCTTCACTCCCAGAGGCGTCAGGCCTGGGGGGTGCCCAGGCTTTGGGGTGGCAATACACGAGGGTGTGTCACGGGCACCAAGGGATGCTGGTGGTTTTGTTTTGGGGGCACAGGGGTGTTGTTTTCCAGGCTGCGTGGGGTGTCTGGGCTACAGGGATTTCCTGACACCCCCTTTCCCTTCTCCCCCCCAGCATCGACGGGCAGTTTGAGATCGCCTACTATGCGAACGTGCTGGTGTACCCCGGGGGGGCCATGTACTGGCTGCCCCCCGCCATCTACCGCAGCACCTGCGCCATCGAAGTCACCTACTTCCCCTTCGACTGGCAGAACTGCTCCCTCGTCTTCCAGTGAGTGAGATGCGCCCACCTCTGGGGCGGGGCGGCTGGGTACACCCGGACCCCTCGCCCGGCGCCGAGATGCGCCCACCTCTGAGGCGGGGCGGCGGGGTACACGGGGACCCCTTGCCCGGTGCTGAGATGCGCCCACCTCTGAGGCGGGGCGGCTGGGTACACCGGGACCACTCACCCGGCGCTGAGATGCGGCCACCTCTGGGGCGGGGCGGCTGGGTACACGGGGACCCCTCGCCCGGCACTGAGATGCGCCCACCTCTGGGGTGGGGCGGCTGGGTACACGGGGACCACTCGCCCGGTGCCGAGATGCGGCCACCTCTGGGGCGGGGCGGCTGGGTACACAGGGACCTCTCGCCCGGCACAAAGATGCGCCCACCTCTGAGGCGGGGTGGCGGGGTACACGGGGACCCCTCGCCCGGCACTGAGATGCAGCCACCTCTGGGGCGGGGCGGCTGGTGACACAGGGACCCCTCGCCCGGTGCTGAGATGCGCCCACCTCTGGGGCGGGGCGGCTGGGTACACGGGGGCCACTCGCCCAGCACTGAGATGCACCCACCTCTGGGGCGGGGCGGCTGGGTACACAGGGACCCCTCGCCCGGCACTGAGATGCGGCCACCTCTGGGGCGGGACGGCTGGTTACACAGGGACCCCTCGCCCGGCGCCGAGATGTGGCCACCTCCTGGGGCGGGGCGGCTGGTTACCCGGGGACCCCTCGCCTGGTGCTGACCCTAAGAGGGTGCCCCCTTGCTGACACCCCCCCCTGCCATGTGCCCCCAGATCCCAGACGTACTGCGCTAACGAGGTTGAACTGCAGCTCTCAATCGACACAGAGACGGACCGCCCCTTTGACGAGATCGATATAGACCCCGCCGCCTTCACAGGTATGGGGGGCCTGGGACCCCTATAGTGGGTCTCCCCCAAGGGGCGGGTGGTGTCTGCCACAGCTCCCCAGCAGTGGGGGTCTCCCCGAAGGGCCGGGGGTGCCCCGCACCGAACCGCCTGTCGCCCTGCAGAGAACGGGGAGTGGGCGATCCGGCACCGGCCCGCCCGGAGGGTGCTGCACCCGGAGCTGGGCCGGGAGGCGCTCGGCTTCCAGGAGATCCGCTTCTCGCTCATCATCCAGCGCAAGCCCCTCTTCTACGTCATCAACATCATCGTCCCCTGCGTCCTCATCTCCTCCCTCGTCGTGCTGGTCTACTTCCTGCCCGCCCAAGGTGAGCCCGGCCACGGGGACGCCCCGCCCGGCCGGCCACGGGAAACGCTGTCTGGCCACGGGGACGCCCCGCCCGGCCGGCCACAGGAAACGCTGTCTGGCCACGGGGACGCCCCGCCCGGCCGGCCACGGGAAACGCTGTCTGGCCACGGGGACGCCCCGCCCGGCCGGCCACGGGAAACGCTGTCTGGCCACGGGGACGCCCCGCCCGGCCGGCCACGGGAAACGCTGTCTGGCCACGGGGACGCCCCGCCCGGCCGGCCACAGGAAACGCTGTCTGGCCACGGGGACGCCCCGCCCGGCCGGCCACGGGAAACGCTGTCTGGCCACGGGGACGCCCCGCCCGGCCGGCCACGGGGACGCCCCGCCCGGCCGGCCACAGAAAACGCTGTCTGGCCACGGGGACGCCCCGCCCGGCCGGCCACGGGAAACGCTGTCTGGCCACGGGGACGCCCCACCCGGCCGGCCACGGGAAATGCTGTCTGGCCACGGGGATGCCTCGCCCAGCCACAGGGCAAGGAGAGATGCTCCCTACCCCACCCACATGGGGGACACGTTTGCTGGCAGTAGGAGCAAAGGATAGGGGCATGAACCCCAATCTCTCCTGGCTGTCCCTCTCCGGGGGGCCCAGCCCCTGGGCAGGGGAGGGCACAGCAGGGTGGCGGAGGAAAGCCAAACGGCCCGGTGTCATCCCTGTTCTCTGCCCCTGGCAGCCGGCGGCCAGAAATGCACCCTCTCCATCTCCGTGCTGCTGGCTCAGACCGTCTTCCTCTTCCTCATCGCCCAAAAAATCCCAGAGACCTCGCTCAGCGTCCCCCTCATCGGCAAGTGAGTGACACCCCCATCCCGCTTCCCTGGGAGCCAGGACTCCTGGGTTCTCTCCCCGGCTCTGGGAGGGGAGTGGGGGCTGGTGGGTTAGAGCGGGAGGGGCTGGGAGCCAGGACTCCTGGGTTCTCTCCCCGGCTCTGGGAAGGGAGCGGGGGCTGGTGGATTAGAGCGCGGGGGGGGCTGGGAGCTAGGACTCCTGGGTTCTCTCCCCGGCTCTGGGAAGGGAGCGGGGGCTGGTGGGTTAGAGTAGGGGGGGCTGAGAGCCCGGACTCCTGGGTTCTCTCCCTGGCTCTGGGAGGGGAGTGGGGGCTGGTGGGTTAGAGCGGGGGGGGGGGGGGGGGGCTGGGAGCCAGGACTCCTGGGTTCTCTCCCCGGCTCTGGGAAGGGAGCGGGGGCTGGTGGGTTAGAGTAGGGGGGGCTGAGAGCCCGGACTCCTGGGTTCTCTCCCTGGCTCTGGGAGGGGAGTGGGGGCTGGTGGGTTAGAGCGGGGGGGGGGGGGGGGCTGGGAGCCAGGACTCCTGGGTTCTCTCCCCGGCTCTGGGAAGGGAGCGGGGGCTGGTGGGTTAGAGTAGGGGGGGCTGAGAGCCCGGACTCCTGGGTTCTCTCCCTGGCTCTGGGAGGGGAGTGGGGGCTGGTGGGTTAGAGCGGGGGGGCGGGGGGGGGGGGGCTGGGAGCCAGGACTCCTGGGTTCTCTCCCCGGCAGGTACCTGATGTTCGTCATGGGGGTGTCGACGCTGATCGTGATGAACTGCGTCATTGTCCTGAATGTTTCCCTGCGAACGCCCAACACCCACTGCATGTCTGAGCAACTCAAACATGTGAGCGCCGGGGGCAGAGCCCGGGGGGGAGAAGTGCCAGGGACCTGGGGGTGGAGGGAGTGCTCTGGCGGGGGGGTGGAGACCTGGGGATCAGTGCCAGGGGGAATGTGGGGTGAGAGGCAGCAGCCTTGATGGGGAATTGGAGAACCAAGAAGTAGCCAAAGGGGGAACAGGGGTTGGGGACCAATCCTGGCTGGGGAAGCCGGGGCTCAGGGCAGGGACAAGTGACCCTACATCGGGGAAGGGGCCAAGGGCTGAGCCTGGACCCTTAGATTCAGTATCTTAGTTGTCTGTATACTAATGCGAGGAGTATGGGGGAACAAGCAGGAAGAACTCGACATGCTGGTAAATAAACACAACTACGAGACAGTTGGCATCACAGAGACCTGGTGGGACTGGACTGTTGGTACAGAAGGTTCTGGCTTGCCCAGGAAGGACCGGCAGGGGGAAAAGGGAGGAGGTGTTGCCTTGTATATTAAAAATGGATACACTCGGACTGAGGCTGAGATGGAAATAGGAGACAGACTTGCTGAAAGTCTCTGGGTCAGGATAAAAGGGGTAAAAAACAAGGGTGTTGTCACCGTAGGGGTCTACTACAGACCAGCTAACCAGGAAGAAGAGGCGGATGAGACTTGTTTTAAGCAACTAACAAAATCACCCAAAGCACAGGACTGGGTGGTGACGAGGGACTTCAACTCCCCAGCGATCTGTTGGGAAAACAACACCGATTCTCCAACACGTTCTTGGAATGTACCGGAGACCATCTGTTATTTCAGAAGGTGGAGACGGCTACCAGGGGGGAGGCTGTTCTAGGTTTGATTTTGACAAATCGGGAGGAATGGGTTGAGAATTTGACAGTGGAAGGCAGCTTGGGTGAACGTGATCGTGCAATGATAGAGTTCAGGATGCTAAGGAATGGTAGGAGGGAGAACAGCACAATAAAGACTGGATTTCAAGGCGGCAGACGTTAGCAAACTCAGGGAGTTGGTAGGTAAGGTCCCATGGGAAGCAAGTCTAAGGGGAAAAACCAATTGAAGACAATTGGCAGTTTTTCAGAGAGACATTAGTAAGGGCACAAGAGCAAACTATCCCACTGCGTAGGAAAGACAGGAAGGATGGCAAGAGACCACGCTGGCTTAACCAGGAGATCTTCAATGATCGGAAACTCAAAAAAGAGTCCTACAAAAAGTGGAAACTCGGTCAAATGACAAAGGCTGAATATAAACAAATAACGCATGTAGGGACGTAATTAGAAATGAGAAAAGCCGAGGCGCACAACAAGATAGGACTGGTCCCAGAACAGACCCCTGGGGGGCACCGCTATTTACCTCTCTCTACTCTGAAAACTGACTATTTATACCCACCCCTTTGTTTCCCATCATTTAACCAGTTAGGAGAGCACCTTCCCTCTTATCCCATGACAGCTGACTTTGCTTAAGAGCCTTTGGTGAGGGAACGTGTCAAAGGCTTTCTGGAAATCTAAGCACACTCTATCCACGGGGTCCCCCTCGTCCACATGCTTGTCGACCCCCTCAAAGAATTCTAGTAGATTGGTGAGGCACAATTTCCCTTTACAAAAACCACGTTGACTCTTCCTCAACAAATTATGTTCATCTCTGTGTCTGACAATATTGTTCTTTACAATAGTTTCAACCAGTTTACCCGGTATTGAAGTCTCAAGCTTACCGGCCTGTAATTGCCGGGTTCGCCTCTGGAGCTCTTTTTAAAAGTTGGCGTCACGTTAGCTATCCCCCAGTCATCTGGTACGGAAGCTGAGTTAAATGATAGGTTACAGACTAGTTAGTAGTCCTGCAATTTCACGTTTGAGTTCCTTCAGAGCTCTTGGGTGAATCCCATCTGGTCCTGGTGACTTACTGCTGTTTAATGTATCCGTTTGTCCCCAAACCCCCTCTAATGACACCTCAATCTGGGACAGTTGCTCAGATCTGTCACCCAAAAAGAATGACTCGGGTTTGGGAATCTCCCTCACATCCTCAGCCGTGAAGCCCGATGCAAAACATTCATTTAGTTTCTCCGCACTGGCCTTATCGTCCTTGACTGCTCCTTTAGCACCTCGGTCGTCCAGTGGCCCCACTGGTTGTTTAGCAGATTTCCTGCTTCTGATGTTCTTAACAACATTTTGCTGTTACTTTTTGAGTCTTTGGCTAACCGTTCCTCAAATTCTTTGTTGGCCTTCCTCATTGTATTTGTACACTTCATTTGCTGGTGTTTATGCTCCTTTCTATTTTCCTCACTAGGATTTAACTTCCACCTTTTAAAGGATGCTTTTTGCCTCTAACGGCTTCTTTTACTTTATTGTTTAGCCACAGTGGCTCTTTTTTGGTTCTCGTACTGTCTTTTTTAATTTGGGGTAGACATGTAAGTTGAGCCTCTATTATGGTGTCTTTAAAAAGTTTCTACGCAGCTTGCAGAGATTTCACTTTTGGTGCTGTACCCTTTAATTTCTGGTTAACTAACCTCCTCATTTCTGTGTATTTTCCCTTTCTGAAATGAAATGCTACCGTGTTGGAGCACTGTGGTGTTTTCCCCGCCACAGGGATATTAAATGTAATTATATTATGGTCACTGTTACCAAGAGGTCCAGCTATATTCACCTCTTGGACCAGATCCTGTGCTCCACTTAGGATTAAATCAAGAGTTGCCTCCCCTCTGGTGGGTTCCAGGACCAGCTGCTCCAAGAAGCAGTCATTTAAGGTGTCAAGAAACTTTATCTCTGCATCCTGTCCTGAGGTGACATGTACCCAGTCCATATGGGGCTAGTTGAAATCCCCCATTATTACTGAGGTTTTATTTTTATAGCCTCTCTAATCTCCCTGAGCATGTCACAGTCACTATCCCCATCCTGGTCAGGTGGTCGGTAATATATCCCTACCGCTAGATTCTTCTTATTAGAGCATGAAATTTCTACCCATGGAGATTCTATGGTACAGTTTGATTCATTTACGATTTTTACTTCATTTGATCCTACGCTTTCTTTCATGTATAATGCCACTCCCCCACCAGCACGACCTGTTCTGTCCTTCCAATATGTTTTGTACCCTGGTATTACTGTATCCCTTTGATTATCTTCATTCCACCAAGTTTCTGTGATGCCTATTAGATCAATATCCTCATTTAATACGAGGCACTCTACTTCACCCATCTTATTATTTAGACTTCTAGCATTGGTATATAAGCACTTGAAAAAACTTGTCTCCTTTTAGCTGTCTGCCATTACACGATGTAACTGAACAGGACAGATAATAACCTAGAAGATAATCAGGTGATAAGTAACAATCAGCATGGATTTGTCAAGAACCAATCGTGTCAAACCAACCGGATCGCTTTCTTTGCCGGGGTAACAAGCCTTGTGGCTAGTGGGGAAGCAGTCGATGTGGTATATCTTGACTTTAGTAAGGCTTTTGATACAGACTTGCATGACCTCACAAACGAACTAGGGAAATACAACCGAGATGGAGCGACTCTCGGGTGGGTGCAGACATGGTTGGAAAACCGTCCCCAGAGAGTGGTTCACAGTCATGTTGGAAGGGCAGAACGAGTGGGGTCCCGCAGGGATCGGGTCTGGGTCCGGCTCTGTTCGATATCTTCATCAGTGATGTAGATAATGGCACAGAGCACACTGATAAAGTGTGCGGACGATACCAAGCCGGGAGGGGTTGCAAGTGCTCTGGAGGACAGGATTAAAATTAAAACTGACCTGGACAAACAGGCAGAAGTAAACAGGATGAAATTCAATCAGGACAAATGCAAAGGACTCCACTTAGGAAGGAACCATCAGTGGCACACGTACAAAATGGGAAATGACTGTCTAGGAAGGAGTCCTGCGGAAAGGGATCTGGGGGTCAGAGTGGACCACAAGCTAAATATGAGTCAACAGTGCAAAAAAAGCAAACGTCATTCTGGGCTGTATTGTAAGCAAGGCACGAGAAGTCATTCTTCCGCTCTACTCTGCGCTGATTCGGCCTCAACTGGAGGATTGTGTCCAGTTCTGGGCGCCACATTTCAGGAAAGATGTGGACAGAGTCCAGAGAAGAGCAACACAAATGACAAAAGGTCTAGAAAACATGAGCGATGCGACGATTGAGAAACTGGGGTTTGTTTCGTCTGGAGAAGAGAAGGCGGGAGAGGGGACGTGATCCCGGGTTTCAAGTACAGCAAAGGTGGTTACAAGGAGGAGGGAGAATTGTTCGTAACCTCGGAGGCTAGGACAAGACGCAATGGGCTTCAATTGCAGCGAGGGCGGGCTAGGTTGGACAGTAGGAAAAACTTCCTGGCGGGGTGGTGAAGCACTGGGATAAACTGCCCAGGGAGGGGGTCGAATCTCCGCCATTGGGGGGTTTAAGAGCAGGCGGGACAAACCCCGGTCAGGGATGGACTCGATAATACTGAGTCCTGCCTTGAGTGCAGGGGACTGGCTGAGATGACCTCTCCAGGTCCCTTCCAGTCCCATGATTCTATGCTGTCCTCTCCCCCCGCCCCCCAGGTGTTCCTAGAGGTGCTGCCCGGTACCTGGGCTCGGCCCTGGAGCCCACGGGGGACCCCTGGGCCGTGCCCCCCGCCCGGCGGCGAAGCTCCTTCGCCATCATGCTCAAAGCCGAGGAGTACATCCTCAAGAAGCCGCGCAGCGAGATCCTCTTTGAGCGGCAGAGCCAGCGGCATGGCCTCAGACGGACCCCCGCTTGTGGTAAGAAACACAACCCCCCACACCCCACTGCCAGGGGAATGTGGGGTTAGTTCGGGGAGCCGGGACTCCTGGGTCCCTGACTCGGCCCCACCCTCCCTCTCTCTGCAGACGGGCTGGACGTGGGTCTCACCAGCACCTTGTACAAGAACCTGGCCAGCGCGGCCCCCGAGATCCGGGCGTGCGTGGAGGCCTGCAACTTCATCACGGAGACCACCAGGAGCAAAACGCCAGCAGTGCCGTGAGTCCCACACCCACCTGCCCCAGCACCCTGGGGGCGGAGTGGGGCCAGAGCCCCTACTGGGAAAATCCTGGGTCCTAGCTCCTAGTCTGACCCTTAAACTAACCCACCTGCCCCCACTCCCCTCCCAGAGATGGGGAGAGAACCCAGGAGTCCTGGCTCCCAGCCCCACCTGCTCTAACCCACCAGCCCCGACTCCCCTCCCAGAGATGGGGAGAGAACCCAGGAGTCCTGGCTCCCAGCCCCCTGCTCTGACCCACCAGCCCCCACTCCCCTCCCAGAGCCAGGGAGAGAACCCAGGAGTCCTGGCTCCCAGCCCCCCTGCTCTAACCCCACCAGCCCCACTCCCCTCCCAGAGCCAGGGAGAGAACCCAGGAGTCCTGGCTCCCAGCCCCCCCTGCTCTAACCCACCAGCCCCCACTCCCCTCCCAGAGCCAGGGAGAGAACCCAGGAGTCCTGGCTCCCAGTCCCCCCCTGCTCTAACCACCAGCCCCCACTTCCCTCTCAGAGCGGGGGAGAGAACCCAGGAGTCCTGGCTCCCAGCCCCCCCTGCTCTAACCCACCAGCCCCCACTTCCCTCTCAGAGTAGGGGAGAGAACCCAGGAGTCCTGGCTCCCAGCCCCCCCTGCTCTGACCCACCAGCCCCCACTCCCCTCCAGAGCCAGGGAGAGAACCCAGGAGTCCTGGCTCCCAGCGCCCCCTACTCTAACCACCGGACCCCACACTCCTCTCCCAGAGCCAGGGAGAGAACCCAGGAGTCCTGGCTCCCAGCCCCCCTGCTCTAACCTACCAGCTCCCTCTCCCCCTCCAAGAGTTGGGAGGGAGAAACCAGGACCCTGCCCCCGCCCCCAGTTCTACTCCACTCCCTCCAAGCGCAGGGGACCCCAGGCGTCCTGACGCCCCTCTCTCTGCCAACCAGGAGATGGAGAACTGGGTGCTGATCGGGAAGGTGATGACAAGCTCTGTTCTGCGCCGCCATCCTCCTCTTCACCATCGGCACCCTCGGCATCTTCCTCATGGGGCATTTCAACCAGGTGCCCGACGACCCCTTCCCCTGCAGCCGGACCCATAGCCGGGACCCCGCCCTCACCCCTGACTGACAGAGGGATCGACACACCGTGAGGTCTGGCTGGGAGCCCCCCCTGCCCCACTCCCTGCGGCCGCACCGGGGCCAGCCCTGACCCCGCAGTCTAGGAGCCTTGTCCCAGGGCCAGACCTACCTGGGGAAGTCACTAGACCTTTACCCACAATCCCCCAGTCCCAAGCAGCTGCAGGCACTGCTACAGGGCTGGGCTCAGACATGCTGCTGGTAGGGAGGAGGGCCCCCCCACCCCAGACACGGACGCATGTTGGCACCGGGCAAGGGATCCCCGTATAAACAGCCGTTCTCCACGCCCCCAGACACGGACGCATGTTGGCACCGGGCGAGGGATCCCCGTATAAACAGCCGTTCTCCAACCCCCCAGACACGGACGCATCTCGGCACCGGATCCACGTATATACAGCCGCCCCATCCCACCCAGACACGGATGCATCTCGGCACCGGGCCAAGGGATCCCCGTATAAACAGCCGTTCTCCACCCCCCAGACACGGACGCATCTGGGCACCGGGTGAGGGATCCCTGTATATACAGCCGCCCCATCCCACCCCAGACACGGACGCATCTCGGCACCGGGTGAGGGATCCACGTATATACAGCCGCCCCATCCCACCCAGACACGGACGCATCTCGGCACCGGGCGAGGGATCCACGTATATACAGCCGCCCCATCCCACCCCAGACACGGACGCATCTGGGCACCGGGCGAGGGATCCCCGTATAAACAGCCTCCCACCCCCACCACGACACTGGGCGAGGGATCCCCGTATATACAGCGCCCCCATCCCACCCCAGACACGGACGCATCTGGGCACCGGGCGAGGGATCCCCGTATAAACAGCCTCCCACCCCCACCACGACATTGGGCGAGGATCCCCGTATATACAGCCGCCCCATCCCACCCCAGACACGGACGCATCTGGGCACCGGGCGAGGGATCCCCGTATAAACAGCCTCCCACCCCCACCACGACACTGGGCGAGGGATCCCCGTATATACAGCCGCCCCATCCCACCCCAGAGCACGGACGCATCTGGGCACCGGGCGAGGGATCCCGTATAAACAGCCTCCCACCCCCACCACGACACTGGGCGAGGGATCCCCGTATATACAGCCGCCCCATCCCCACCCCAGACACGGACGCATCTGGGCACCAGGCGAGGGATCCCGTATAAACAGCCTCCCACCCCCACCACGACACTGGGCGAGGGATCCCCGTATATACAGCCGCCCATCCCACCCCAGACACGGACGCATCTGGGCACCAGGCGAGGGATCCCCGTATAAACAGCCCCCCACCCCCACCACGACACTGGGCGAGGGATCCCCATATATACAGCCGCCCCATCCCACCCCAGACACGACGCATCTGGGCACCGGGCGAGGGATCCCCGTATAAACAGCCCCCCACCCCCACCATGGGCGAGGGATCCCCGTATATACAGCCGCCCCATCCCACCCCAGACACGGACGCATCTGGGCACCGGGCGAGGGATCCCCGTATAAACAGCCCCCCACCCCCACCACGACACTGGGCGAGGTCTCGTATAAACAGCCCCCCCACCCCCACCACGACACTGGGCGAGGGATCCCCGTATATACAGCCGCCCCATCCCACCCCAGAGGCAGCTGCATCTCAGCCCCCGGAGTCTCCCTCCAGACCAGCGAGGAGATTCTGAGCACATACAGCTCTTTGGAAGTTGCTCTAGTCAAAGCACGGGGGTCCGGACATTGTTACAGCCCCCAGGGGGCTAGTGCAGCTGGGCCCTGGGGCTTCCATCCTCTGGGCGCACCCTCACTCCCAACTCCAGACCAGGCCCCCCCCCATTCCCACCTCACCGTCCCCTGCTGATGGTGGCTGGTGCCCTGGGTGTGTGCGAGGAATGTGATCACACACCAGCGCCAAGTCAGCTGCTCCGGGTGGGGGGTTAACCTGCAAGCCCCAGGGCACTCCGGCCGCACGCTGCCCGAGGGGCAAAGCCCCCATGGCGTGTAGCCTACCTGCAATCGGTACCAGCAGCCCGGGGAGGGCGGTGGGGGCCTGAGATCTGCACGTCTGGTTAAAGCAGAAGCTGGCCGAGGTAAATACAGAGCGGGCGCTGGTAGCCCCGTCCCTGGGCTGGCTGCGGAAAGACTGGGCCAGCAATTTCACTCCCCTTTTGTCCACTCCAGCAAATAAATCCTGCGTGTTCACCCAGCGGGCGCTTTCAGGCATGCGTGTATGATTGATGTGCAGGGCAGTGACTGGGGCTTGCTGCCCATGGGTGCAAAAGGGCTACCAGTCATGAGGTGCGTCTCTCCTCACTCTCTGGGGCTGCGTCCTTCAAGGCCTGGCTGAAACCGACCCAGATCAATGGGGGAGCCGGCCAGAACCGAACTACTGCCCCCCAAGAAGAAGAAATCCCGCAATCAGGCGGAAGATGTGAACTCTAGCAGGGGCCTCCGATTAGGCTAGGATACAGCCGGCCTTTGGAGAGGGACAGGCGCTCACCTGGGACCAAAGATGGCCTGGCCAAGACCCACCGTGTCTGAAACGGCGCTTCTCTAGGCTAACGTCAGGCCTCCCGGGCACTAATCAACCCAACTCTGCTCTGCAGAGCGGACAAGGCGCTCCCCGGAGTCCTGTCTCGGCAGGAGCCCCGAGGCGCTGTGACCCTTGGGGGGCTGACACACTGAAGCCGTTCCTCTGAGGGACTGTTTAAAAGCTGGGGGGGTAACTCAGATCCCATAGATCCGTTACACTTTCCTCCCCCCCCCCCCAACCAGGAACCCCACAGCAAACATGCCAGTAGGACCATGATCTGTTTACTGAGTTCAAAGCAAATAGAAGGGGGGAGAGACAAGAGAGAGGGTTCGCGTTCCAAAGTACTGGCCCAGTCTTGGGCGCCCCCCCCCCTCCGCAAATAAATAATCCAGAGACGTCTGGAGCACCCCACCCCAGTCCACAGAGGCTGTGCCATCCTCCCCGCCGCTCCTTTCACGTGATTCGGGACACGGGGCTGAACGGTGACGTGACTGACACCAAACACAGAGGGAGGGGAGGGTCTCCAGCCGGACCCTTGCTTCGGAGCCCGGTGAGAGCCCTGGTTCCCCAGCACCGGGCGCCCAGCCGCGGCAGGGCAGGGCAGGGCCTCCTCTTAGGCACTGAGGAAGAACTTCTTGTAGAATTTGTTCATCTGCTCGAGGAAGATGAAGGTGAGGACCGTGTGAGGGCCCAGGCGGGCATAGTAGGGGGTTGAAGCCCTTCCAGAGGCTGAAGAACCCCTCGTACCGGATGACTTTCAGCAGCACATCCTGGAATTCAGAAAGCAGAGGTCAGCACGGGGCGGCCGGTACTCCGGGGCCGCCGCGCCGGCTCACGTCCCTGCACTGGCTAGTCGCTCGAGCAAGCGGTGGGGAGGCAGGACTCCTGGGTTCTATTCCTGCTTCTGTCACTGACTCTGTAGCCTCCAGCAAGCCACTTCTCAAGCTCTCTCTCTGCCTCAGTTTCCTTCGCCCAGAGGGGGGGGTGGAGCCTCCTTTAACAGCTGAGCGCTGTCAGTCCCTCGGCTTTTCTCCCAAGCCTCATATCTGACAGGCCACTGCCCCCAAGTGGCAAGATGGGTTCAGGACGGGTGAAGAGACTCCCCTCACCATCGCACACCGCAAAGGCGTGATGGGGGAGTTCGGAGCCCGGAGGTTAAAGCCCCGGTGTCCTGTTCTCGCTGGCAGCAAGGAGACCGGAGGGGGTGCAGAGCGGAGCGGCTCCCCTGCCCCGCAGGAGACTCGGAGATTGGGCAGCGGTAAGAATCCCTGAACTAACCCCCACCGAGCGCGAGTTCACCGAGGGAAATACCCGCCTGTCGAGGTCACGTTCCTAGCCGCGCAGTAGGGGCTCAGAACCCCCCAAATAATATCCGGAGCCCCCTGTACCTGGGCTGAGGGCCCACACTGGGCACCCTGGCACAGACCCACGCTCACCACCAAACATTTCCACCTCGTTTCCAGGCTGAATTTCTCCAGCTTCCAGCCCTCGGACCGGGTTAGACCTACCTGTGCTAGACCGAAGAGCCCGTTACGAAATATTGGTTCCCCACGTAGGTACTGGGATCAACCACCCCTTCGCCGCCTCTTCGTTAAGCTAATTGAGTTCCTGGGGTCTCTCACTCGAAGGCAGGGTTTTAAATCCTTCTCTGACCCCTCTCCGATGTAATCGCCCTCCGGCTGGAGCTGTGGGCACCAGCAATGCCAATCCAGCAGTACAATCGCCTCTCTGCCCTACGCAGCCCGGGGTCGCATTCGCCCTTTCGGTCACATCCCGCTGATTATCCCCCCCACCCCCCAAACCGCCAGCTCCCGAAGCCCAGCTGCTCTATCAATAGGAACCTGCCCTATGGCGCGGCAGCGTGAACCCGCCATCTGGACACGGGGGCAGGAACCCAACACCCCAAGGGCACAGCCCCTGGCTCCAGCTGTCACTCACCAGCCCGTTCTTGTACTCCGGCTTCCCGTCTATCATCCGCATGTTCTGAATCCTGTGTGCGCGGAGGAAAAGGGGGGGAGGAAGCTTTAAGGCAGCAGCAGGTGACTGCCGCTTATTTATACATCGAGATCAGTTTCTAGGGATCAAGGGTGAGACTGGGACACAGGGAAGCCTGCAGCCCAGACCAGCTTGCCCTGTGATCCCTGCAAGCTAAGCAGAACAGGTGCACGCTGGGTAATGCATCCCTGCCCCGGGGGAGGGTGGGGAAGAGTTTGAATCCCGTGGCCTGTTTGCTGCTGACGGGGTGATTCCTCCCGTGGTGATGGGCACTGCTGTCCCGTCAGGGCTGAGAACTCACCAACTCAGCTCACAAAATACCCACAAGCAGGAATGACGGAGCAGGGGTGGATTCCCCCCCGGTAACAAAAGCCTCCACTCCCTATTCCTGACCCATCTCCGTCTCTCTTCCCCGCCGTCCCCCATCCAGCGCTCCTCCCACTCACCTGGTCTTGGCGATGTCCACGGCATCGAAGCAGCCGTGGTCACCAGCCCGCTGATCATACTGGCCCAGAAATGGCAGAAGATGTTGTCTCGGAAGTAACCTGGAGAGGAGAGAGAGGGGGGATTTTAGGATCCACCCCGTGGAGGTCAGAGCTAAGCCGAGCGAGCACCCTGAGGGTTAGAGCAGGGAGGCTGGGAGCCAGACTCCTGGGTTCTCTCCCCGGTTCTTCCACTGAGATATTGGGAAGCAGCCCCGCCGCCCGCTCTCTGTGCTTCCCTCCAATGTGGGTGACACTGAACTACCTCCTAGGGGGGCAGCCAGGACTGGTTAGCAGGGGAGATGCGCCAAGCATAATACTGGCACGTTTAACCCGGCTGGAGTGCGGTGCTATCGGTCAGCCACACATTTTACCTCAGACACAACGGGACCGGGACTTACCGGAGCCCAACAAGAACTGCTTGGACTGAGAGTAGGAGGCTAACTGGGCAGCGTTCACAACCACCGCCTGGCCATGGTGGGGACACAGCCCTGCAACGCAGAGAGGAGGGGGAGTTAACGGGGGGAACACGCAGAGACGAGGATGGGGAGACTAAGCGCTTGCCTTGCCTGAGAAGCAGATGCCTGCCACAGACTAACACCCTTCGGCCCCCCGTCTGCCCATGACGCCCTATATTCGTCACAATAATATTAGGATACGATACTGGCAGAACTACCAATGTATTTTATGCAAGACAGGTTCCTGTAAGATACCATTGAAACGATTCTGATTCACTGAATAGGATTATCCTGTTTGTACGTAGGTATCATTTTGGTAGCTGAAGTTAAGAATATTGTTTGTGCGTCTATTACAAATGTGTTTACACCTGGGCAGGGCCCACTAGACAGAATGCAATCAGGCTAGATGGCTGGCCGGGAACAAGTCAACGGAGCATTAGGGAGAACAAAAGGTCTTAGAAGATGCTAATCTCCCCTGGGGAGGCTTCCTGGGCACATTACAACCAGCCTCTGACTCTTGGCTGCTCCAGGGGCATGTGACCAAGTCACCTGGTCCTGGACCCCATCTTGGAATACCCGTATTTTTCCACTGAAAGGCGTGGGAACCAAGTTGAAATCAAAGGGTTCCCGCCCTATGCCAAAGCTATTTAAGGCAGGGGGGTGTCGTCACTGTGGTTCTTCTTCACTGACTCCCCACCCAAAGGAGACACTTGGAAAGAAGGATGGGACTGGGGGAGAAGGGCTGGACCCGGGCTAGAGGGATTTCTAGCCTGTGACAGGAATACCTGGAGTGTTCAGCTGCCCGCAAGTGCAGCCGGCCTTCCAGAATCTCGGCACTCTACCTACAATGACATTTGCTCGACATATCCAATTGCTGTAGCGTATTAAGCTTAGCTGGTTTGTGTTTATTTGCTAGGTAATCTGCTTTGATCGGTTTGCTAGCCCTTATAATCACTTACAATCGCTCTTCTGTCATTAATCAACTGATTTTTGTTTTGTCCAAAACCAGTGTGTGGAATCACAGCTGGAGGCAAAAAGCGGTGTCTATTCCTGATCTCAGCCTGTGTGTGTGTGTTTCTGCAGCTGGGTGTGTCCCTACCTGTGTGTGTGTGTGGTGAAAGCGAGAGACCAGGAGCATGTCTGCAGCTTGTCACAGAGGGAGTGGGGGCCCAGGCTTGGTGGGTCAGGCTGGCTCAGTGGTACCCCAGTTCCAGGGGGTACCCCAGGGGGGAACCCATCACAGGCTGATCCCACAAACACAGCCGCCCCCTCCCCAAGCAAATTCTCCTGGGTGCATCTGCCACTGGGCCTAGCACCTCTCCCGAGCGCCGTACCCGCCAGAGTGTCAGCACGCCCTCTTCGCGGGTTATCCTCAGCAGCGCGTTGAAGACGTTGGTGTAGCCTCTCCTCTGGTCGGCGGGCAGCCTGGGGATAGGAACAGAGGAGGGGAGCAAGGTGGCAGTTGAGACGCACAGACACCCCCCCCCGGGAGCGTGGCCTACAGCACCAGCCGGGGGTTTCCCATGGGGGCTAGCGGCATCCCCGCCAGGCGCGGCAGCCGCGGCGTTACCGCATCACACACAGCTCAGCACTGCTCACCTGCCATCCGCCGTCATCCTGATGAGCGCCACCTCCGCCGGCGTGCCCACGAAGCCCCGGTGGCGCCGGCCGTCATGCCGATCCCGCCTTCATGAAGAAGTTGGGCGGCGTGCCGTCCGCCTTGGTGAGCTTCTCGAAGAGGATGGTGTAGATGCCCAGCCGGGTGGTGGTGTAGGTGGCCTGTCTCAGGAGCCCTGCCGACAGCCTGCCAAGGGCGGGAGGGTTTATGAGCCTGCGCGGCTGCTGGACCCCTGGGCGCTAGGCCCGGCTCCCAGCGCTGCAGCGACCAGGAGAATTAGGGGCGTTTGCTCACAGGGCCTGAGCCCTGGCACACGTGTCTCCGGCTGCACAACCAGCGATGGCTTCCCGCCAGCCCCACGTGTGCCCTGGCCCTCACGAGCACTCGACTTTACCCCAGTGTGCAGCGAGCACGGCTCAGCTCCGCACTGGGGAAAGGAGCAGAACTGACGCACGTTAACGCTATGCCCGCACCGGGCTCAAACCGGGCTGATTCCCTCCCCTTGAGGGGAATGGCCCCATGTCCCGTTCCCCAACCCCCTGAGCCCGAACAAAGGAGCCCCCTGGAAGGTGCCCACCGCCGCCCCCCTCGTACCCAGTGTAGATGCCGCGGACGCCTTCCTTCCCGAGGATGCTCCTGACCGCGTGAAAGCTCGTTTTGTACTCTTTGGTCTTGGCTCCTTCCCCGCTCAGCTGCATGCGGTTCTTCACCAGGTCCAGGGGCTGCACGAACACCGTCGCCCCCATGCTGCGGAGCCAGGGAGAGCGTTTTACGAGAGACAAAATGGAGGAGACCGGCCTACACGGCGCAGTGAATGAGTATCTGAAGTGATCATCTGTACTGGGATAGCCCCATCAGGACCACTGAAGAGCGGACAACCTAAGCTTTGGGGTAATATTCTCCTCCATTTCTCACCGGGCACCCAGGAGACCCCTCCACTAGCCACTCCTCACAAAGCTGCCCATTGAACCCAGGAGTCCCACGTCCCGGCCCTACCCACAACAAACACAGGGCAGTTTATCTGTACGTGGGACCAGCCCAGCTCGCCGGGAAGTGACTGCCACGGCCTTCAAATCAGCAGGTCCAACATTCAGACACCCAAGTAACGTCCGGACACACACTCGCTAGGGACTCTGACCCACACATAAGAGGGGGAGGGGAAGAGTGCTCATTTATCGACGCCACAACCCCCGGTTTAGAGAAGAGATGTAGGAAGCCGGCCCAGGAGTTACGAACATCAATGAAAACACTCGCCTCGCTTGCTTTGGACCCGTTGTCCCTCTCAAACCTTCTAGTCAGGCTAAATCCGTGCCCCGCCTGCCCAAGGAAACCCTCAGGCTGCAACAAGTGGATTCACATTTCTGGCCAGGGCAAAGCCACGCTTTGCTACACATGTAATCCCCATGCTGCGCCAGTCTGCCACATCCTGAGCACAGCAGGTGCTGACCAAACACAAGGGATCCCAACTTCACGGGGGCAACCAGTCACCTCCGTGCCAACCAAGAGCGTTTGTTATGGCGCCAGCTAAAACCTAACGTTACAAATCCTCATTTTGGCACCTAAGTCAGTCCGGTGGCCTGACCCGGAGTCAGGAGATGGGAGGTCTATTCCCAGCAGCTACTGACTCTCTGTGACCTTGGGCAAATAACTGCACCTCCGCGCTTCACCTGTGTAACACCTGGCTCCCAGCCCCCCACTCCCTCCCCAGAGCCGGGGAGAGAACCCCGGAGTCCTGGCTCCCAGCCCTCACTCCCCTCCCAGAGCCGGGGCGAGAACCCCGGAGTCCTGGCTCCCAGCCCCCCCTGCTCTAACCCACCAGCCCCCCACTCCCCTCCCAGAGCCGGGGCGAGAACCCAGGAGTCCTGGCTCCCAGCCCCCCTCCCAGAGCCACGGAGAGAACCCAGGAGTCCTGACTCCCAGCCCCCCCTGCTATGACCCACCAGCCCCCACTCCCCTCCCAGAGCCAGGGAGAGAACCCAGGAGTCCTGGCTCCCAGCCCCCCCTGCTCTGACCCACCAGCCCCCACTCCCCTCCCAGAGCCAGGGAGAGAACCCAGGAGTCCTGGCTCCCAGCCCCCCCTGCTCTGACCCACCAGCCCCCACTCCCCTCCCAGAGCCGGGGAGAGAACCCAGGAGTCCTAGCTCCCAACCCACCCTGCTCTAACCCACCAGCCCCCACTCCCCTCCCAGAGCCGCGGAGAGAACCCAGGAGTCCTGGCTCCCAGCCCCCCCTGCTCTAACCCACCAGCCCCCACTCCCCTCCCAGAGCCGGGGAGAGAACCCAGGAGTCCTGGCTCCCAGCCCGCCCTGCTCTAACCCACCAGCCCCCACTCCCCTCCCAGAGCCAGGGAGAGAACCCAGGAGTCCTGGCTCCCAGCCCCCCCTGCTCTGACCCACCAGCCCCCACTCCCCTCCCAGAGCCGGGGAGAGAACCCAGGAGTCCTGGCTCCCAACCCACCCTGCTCTAACCCACCAGCCCCCACTCCCCTCCCAGAGCCGCGGAGAGAACCCAGGAGTCCTGGCTCCCAGCCCCCCCTGCTCTAACCCACCAGCCCCCACTCCCCTCCCAGAGCCGGGGAGAGAACCCAGGATCCTGGCTCCCAGCCCGCCCTGCTCTAACCCACCAGCCCCCCACTCCCCTCCCAGAGCAGCGGAGAGAACCCAGGAGTCCTGGCTCCCAGCCCCCCTCCCAGAGCCACGGAGAGAACCCAGGAGTCCTGACTCCCAGCCCCCCCTGCTCTGACCCACCAGCCCCCAGTCCCCTCCCAGAGCCGGGGCGAGAACCCCGGAGTCCTGGCTCCCAGCCCCCCCTGCTCTAACCCAACCGCCCCCACTCCCCTCCCAGAGCAGCGGAGAGAACCCAGGAGTCCTGGCTCCCAGCCCCCCTCCCAGAGCCGGGGAGAGAACCCAGGAGTCCTGGCTCCCAGCCCCCCTGCTCTAACCCACCAGTCTCCACTCCCCTCCCAAAGGTCCTGTGTCTCCGGGGCCTAGGGGTGTCTGAGAAGACGCAGGGACTGAGGGGGAGCGAAGGGGGTTGAGTTTGGAAAGGGGACATGGCCACGCAAGGCTCTAGGAGCACCCCCAGTCCCAGCAGGGAAGGAGACTGAGCTCCAACAGGCAATCCCATCCCCATGGGGGATCCCCCCATCCCCAGGAGGACCCCACATTGAGAGACTAGGGCTCAGGGGGTGCAGTCGAGCACACTGGAGGGAGGCTGTGGGGCAGGGTGTCTCTGATGGTGTCAGCGGTGGGCTTGCGGGGGGAGCTCTGGGGGAAGGAGGAGGGGTCACAAGGGGTCAGGGCTGAAGAGGGTCTCTATGGGGAGAGACCACACAGGAGGTGGGGGGAGGGGTTCTGGGGGGGGCAGGGAAGGGGATGTGGGGAGGGGCTGGGGATGCTCTGAGGGAGTGGGGGAGGGGTCACACTGGGGTGGGGATCATGCTGAGGGAGGGGTGCTGACGGCTGTGAGTGGGGGGCTGCGCTGAGAGGTGGGGGGAGGGGTCGCAATGAGGAGATATTGGGGTGAGAGGTCACGCTGGGGGGGGGTGACTGGGTGGGGGACGGGCTGCGCTGAGGCGTGGGTGGGGGAGGGGGTCAGGCTGAGGGGGATATAAGGGAGGGGGCCTGAGGGTGTGGGGGAAGGGTTGCGCTGAGGTGGGGGGGTCTGTGAGGGGGGAGGGGCGCACGGGGTGGGTGGGGGAGGGTGCACGGGGTGGGGGGAGGGGCCGCACTGAGGGGGGAGGGGGCGCACGGGGTTGGTGGGGGAGGGGCTGCGCTGAGGGGGGGGTCGGTGGGTCTGTCGGTGGGGGAGGGGAGCTGTGGGGGAGGGGCGCCCGCTGAGGGGTGGGGGGAGGGGCGCGCGGGGTGAGGGGGGGGCGCGCTGAGGGGGGGGTCGGTCGGTGGGGGAGGGGCGCTGATGGGGTGGGGGGGCGCACTGAGGGGGGGGCGCACGGGGTTGGTGGGGGAGGGGCTGCACTGAGGGGGGGTCGGTGGGGGAGGGGCGCCCGCTGAGGGGCGGGGTGAGGGGCGCGCGGGGTGAGGGGCGCGCGCGCTGAGGGGGGGAGGGGGCGGGGTGAGGGGGGTGGGGGAGGGGCGGGAGGGGGGAGGCGCGCGGGGGGAGGGGGCGCGCTGGGGGGGGTGGGGGGAGGGGCGCGCGGGGGGAGGGGGCGGGCGCCGGGCGCGCTGAGGGGGCGGGGAGGGGCGCGCGCTGAGGGGGGTGGGGGAGGGGCGCGCGGAGGGAGGGGGCGGGCGGGGGGCGCGCTGAGGGGGGTGGGGGGAGGGGCGCTGACGCGGTCTCTCACCCGGCCAGGCCCCCGAACAGGAACTTTACGGCCTTGGGGGAGGTTTTGGGCCGCTCGGGCCCCGCCGCCGCCGCCGCCGCCGCCATCGCCGGGTCCGGCCGGGCCGGGACCAAGGTGACTCCGGCGCCGGGGGTGGAGCGAGCCCGGGCTGCGCGCGCAGCTCAGCAGCGCGCCGCGGGGCGGGCCACGGGCGAGCGGGGCGGGTGCGCGCGCAGCCCGGTTTCCCCGCCCCCTGCCCCGCTTGCGCGCGCCGCCGCTTTTGGCGGGAACGGCGGTTGGCGCTGCCTTTGGGGGGGCGCGCGGCGGCCCGGAGGAGGGGGCGGGGCCAGCGATCAATAATACTCGGGACGGGGTGGCGGGAAGGATAAATACTCCACCCCCAGTAGTAATACTTTGTGGGGGGGGGGGGTATTGCAGGGGCGCCTGCGCATAACACCCCAGGGGCAGTACTCCCCCCCCACACACCCCCACCCCGGCAAACAGTACTCGAGTACTGATACTCCACACCTAGTGACCCTTCCCAGTGATACTCCGGGGGGGGGGGAAATACTCCGGGGGGCAGCACCACCCCGGAGTAATACTCAGCTGTGAGGATACATACTAAGACGCACACACGTGCAAACCCCCCCCCCCCCACACACCGAATAATACTCAGGTATCAAAGTCCTTGCGACATGCTCAGCTCGCCTGTCCTCTGGACCCCAAAAAACAATACTCCCCCCCCCCCTCCACCAGATAATACTTGGGGATCAATACTAGATACCCACGTGTCCCTTGCAAATAATACCCAGGGAGTAAATGTTCTGTGAAGAGCCCCGCCCGTGACTAATACTCGGGGGGCGACGGTACATACTACGCCCACCCCAGCAATAGTACTCAGGGATCGATGTCCCCAGGAACTCACCCCCCGGGGGAAATACTCCACATATATTAATAATAAAGCACTCTGCGGCCTAGAAATACCCCCCACCCCCCCCCCGGATAAATACTCCAGGGACAGCACCACTCCAATCAATACTTGTGGGTCAATACTCTGCGGATATGGCCCCTTACAAATCATACCCCAGGGGATAAATACTCAACGGAGCCATAAATAATACTCTAGGATCAATATTCAGCACAGTGTCCTCTAGAAATATGCAGGGAGGGGAATAAATACTCCACGCGCTCCCCGGAAATAATACTTCAACCGCTAACATCTCTGGAGAAATAACACTTCGGGGTCGAGGTCAATCCTCCATTGCCAATGTTGGCCCTTAGAAGTACCAGGAGATTAATACTCAAGAACCAATGCTGCCCCCTCCTACGTAATGGGGGATTACTATTCAACCACCACCATCACCCTCCTCAAAAATAATCCTTGGAGGTTGAGCCTCAATCGTTGTGGATTAATACTCAATCAAATACCACCTCTTCGGACGTAATACTCGGCATTAACAATCAACTGCCACCATTGCTTCCCTCGGAAATGATATTTGGGGGACTTGATCTTCAACTATCAATGTCGCCCCCCCCCCCCGCCCCCAGCAATAATGCTCAGGATTAATCCACACCAGCTAGTGGTGCTCCTTCCAAAATAATACTTGGCTATCAATGCTCAACCACCAGTGCTGTCCCCTCAGAAATAATACTCAGGGAATTAATACTCCTAATGCCTAGACATCCCTGATTTAACCACTAGACCCGCCCCCCCAATCCCAAACTGGGGAGAGAACCCAGGAGTCCTGGCTCCCAGCCCCCCCTGCTCTGACCCACCAGCCCCCACTCCCCTCCCAGAGCCGGGGAGAGAACCCAGGAGTCCTGGCTCCCAGCCCCCCTGCTCTGACCCACCAGCCCCCACTCCCCTCCCAGAGCCGGGGAGAGAACCCAGGAGTCCTGGCTCCCAGCCCCCCTGCTCTGACCCACCAGCCCCCACTCCCCTCCCAGAGCCAGGGAGAGAACCCAGGAGTCCTAGCTCCCAGCCCCCCCTGCTCTAACCCACCAGTCCCCACTCCCCTCCCAGAGCCGGGGAGAGAACCCAGGAGTCCTGGCTCCCAGCCCCCCCTGCTCTAACCCACCAGCCCCCACTCCCCTCCCAGAGCCGGGGAGAGAACCCAGGAGTCCTGGCTCCCAGCCCCCCTTGCTCTAACCTACCAGCCCCCACTCCCCTCCCAGAGCCGGGGAGAGAACCCAGGAGTCCTGGCTCCCAGCCCCCCCTGCTCTAACCCACCAGCCCCCACTCCCCTCCCAGAGGCGGGGAGAGAACCCAGGAGTCCTAGCTCCCAGCCCCCCCTGCTCTAACCCACCAGCCCCCACTCCCCTCCCAGAGCCAGGGAGAGAACCCAGGAGTCCTGGCTCCCAGCCCCCCTTGCTCTAACCTACCAGCCCCCACTCCCCTCCCAGAGCCGGGGAGAGAACCCAGGAGTCCTAGCTCCCAGCCCCCCCTGCTCTAACCCACCAGCCCCCACTCCCCTCCCAGAGCCGGGGAGAGAACCCAGGAGTCCTAGCTCCCAGCCCCCCCTGCACTCCCCTCCTGGGGCCGGTGAGAGAACCCAGGAGTCCTGTGTAACCTACGTAGCATGGAGGTGGGGCAATACTTCCCAGTTCTGTGCTACCGAATCCCGCCTCCAACCGGGAATCCCCCTACCCTTGCCAAGAGACTGCAGCTGGACGTGGGCCCCTTCTCGGTGCTACACGTGGATTCACTTCCGAGCACTCGGGTACCCGTCGTTACCAGCCGGTGACACACACACGCAATTCGCCATGTCGAACGCCTGCGGGCGAGTGACACGCCAAAGAGAAACCAGTGACCCCCGGCACCTCGATCTGCTCCCTGCGGGGCCGGGCCGGAGCGGACGGGTGCTCCGGAGGGCTGCCAGTTTTGCACCCGTGACAGCTACCGCTCACTCCCGCCGAGCTTCCAACGTCGGCCTACAGGGGTACGGGGTGCCCAAGCCAGGATCATCAGCTTCAGAACAGCTACTCAGCATCGCTACACCGCGACTTGGTGTTTTGCAGCCTGCGCTGGAGCGTCCACACTGCTCCGTACGCCTGGGTGTGCAATCCTGGAGCCGGGTCTCGCAGCCGTGCTAACGCGTCCGCACCGCGCTTCCGCCGCCCTTCTGACGGGGGTCTGTGCCTCGAGCTGCGACCACACTGCGAAAAGCCAGGGCTTGGAGCCGACTCACACGCCCCGCGTGCTCGTCAGACCGACTGGCGTGTGGACGGAGCGGGGGCTCGGGCTCAAACCGGAGTCGAAGCCCAGGCTTAGCGTGTAGACACACCCCCCCGCGGCGTCCTGCTCATGGCTCCCATGTGGCTTTGCAGCTGAGCCAGGACAGCCTGGCTCTCCTGTTACTAGGTGGGGTGTGAATTGCTGTAAGTGCATCGCTCGCTAGATGGCGGCCCGTGCAAATAAACAGAGCCCGACTGTCTAGGAAGAAGACGCCCGCTAAGGACTCCTGGGTTTTACTCTTGCCTCTGGCAGGGGAGTGTGGCCGACTGGGTAGAGCAGGGGGGTGGCAATCTCGGCAAAGCGGGTTTGGCTCCCCGGGCCGATCACCGCTGCATGCTGTTACAAGCTCCCAGAGTCGCACGGGTTCAGTTTTCTTTTGCACCGACTCCCGGCCCTCTTCCTGTGAGCTGGTTGCAGGGGGAGACCGGACTGGGCTGGGGGGGTAACATGGCTGCTGCCCTTGGCGGAGCAATGGGGCAGGTGCGGGGGATTCCTTTGGCTCTGGGGCCGGCCCGTGGATGCCTCATCCCAGACTCGGTAGCACTTCTCCCCTGGCTTTCTGCTCCATGGGGCAGCCGGGTCACCGGCAGGCTGCCCGGCCAGGGGCTGAGACCCAGAGAAACGTGAACCCCAAGTAACGCCGGAGGGGCAAGGCGCAGAACACAGCGCAAGCGGACCCAACCCTCGTTAGACTAATGACGTCACTGTATTACGGACTAGGTGCTTTGCTGTAGCGCCCGGGAGCCAACCGTCACGGGCCAGCACCCCACGAAGCTCGGTGCTGTACAAACACACCCGGTCCGAAAGAGCTCCCACCCTACGGACCAGGCGAGAGACAAGAGACGGCTGCAGACGGGCAGGGAAAACAAGGAGACAAGACCAGACGGGAAGTGATCTCAGCGCACCAGCAGCCCCGCGGGCGTCCGTCACGTCTATTTTTCACGCCCCGTCCAATACGTTTGCCGTTTCTCTCGAAGCAGCCTTGCAAACCCCAGGGGTTCAAACAAATCACCCACAAGGCAAGGGGACACAGCCAGGTAGTTGCAGCGCTCCGGATGGAACCCAGGAGTCCTGGCTCCCAGCCCCCCCTGCTCTGACCCACCAGCCCCCACTCCCCTCCCAGAGCCGGGGAGAGAACCCAGGCGTCCAGGCTCCCAGCCCCCCTGCTCTGACCCACCAGCCCCCACTCCCCTCCCAGAGCCGGGGAGAGAACCCAGGAGTCCTGGCTCCCAGCCCCACCTGCTCTGACCCACCAGCTCCCCACTCCCCTCCCAGAGCCAGGGAGAGAACCCAGGAGTCCTGGCTCCCAGCCCCCCCTGCTCTGACCCACCAGCCCCCACTCCCCTCCCAGAGCCGGGGAGAGAACCCAGGAGTCCTGGCTCCCAGCCCCCCCTGCTCTAACCCACCAGCCCCCACTCCCCTCCCAGAGCCGGGGAGAGAACCCAGGAGTCCTGGCTCCCAGCCCCCCCTGCTCTGACCCACCATCCCCCACTCCCCTCCCAGAGCCGGGGAGAGAACCCAGGAGTCCTGGCTCCCAGCCCCCCCTGCTCTAACCCACCAGCCCCCACTCCCCTCCCAGAGCCGGGGAGAGAACCCAGGAGTCCTGGCTCCCAGCCCCCCCTGCTCTGACCCACCAGCCCCCACTCCCCTCCCAGAGCCGGGGAGAGAACCCAGGAGTCCGGGTTACTGAGGGTGGGGGAGGGGAGGAAGGGTTGCTCCTCCTCCTCTCGCGAGAGCTTGTGCCTCCCATGTTCCCGAGAGGAGGGTTGTAAACAGAAGGAGCCAGAGGGGAGACGCCCCCCCCTTCCTCCAGCCAGCGGGGGACCCCAGTTCCTGACCCAGCCCTGCTCGAGGGGGGCAGACCCCCTGCTCCTCCATGAGCCAGCACTGACCAGGGGAGACCCCCCCGCGCCAGCCAGAGCAGGTCAGTGAGGGGGGGTCCCCACTTATACACCAGCTAGATAAGGGGGGGCTGAGAGGGGGGGTTGCTGGGGGAGTGAAAGGGAAGGGGGGCTGAGAGGGGGGGTTGCTGGGGGAGTGAAAGGGAAGGGGGGGCTGAGAGGGAAGGGGGGTTGCTGGGGGGGACTGAGAGTGAAGGGGGGTGCTGGGGGGGCTGAGAGGGAGGGGGGCTGCTGGGGGGACTGAGAGGGAGGGGGGTTGCTGGGGGGACTGAGAGGGAGGGGGGCTGCTGGGGGGGCTGAGAGGGAGGGGGGTTGCTGGGGGGGCTGAGAGGGAGGGGGGCTGCTGGGGGGGCTGAGAGGGAAGGGGGGGCTGCAGGGTTTTGGGAGGAGAGAGAAGGGATTTCCCATTTGGGGAGGGGGGTCCCGCGGGGATCGGGGGCTCAGACAGAGGGGACCATACCCAGCCACCCAGGAGAGGGGGGTAATGCCAAGGGTGCACCTCAGTGCCGGGCGAGGGGTTTCTGGGTAACTGGCCGCCCCGCCCCAGAGGTGGGCGCATCTCGGCGCCAGGCGAGGGGTCTCTGGGTAGCCAGCCGCCCCGCCCCGGAGGTGGGCGCATCTCGGCGCCGGGCGAGGGGTCTCTGGGTACCCAGCCGCCCTGCCCCAGAGGTGGCCGCGTCTCCGCGCCGGGCGAGGGGTCCCCGGGTAACCAGCCGCCCCGCCCCAGAGGTGGGCGCATCTCAGCGCCGGGCGAGGGGTCCCCGGGTAACCAGCCGCCCCGCCCCAGAGGTGGGCGCATCTCAGCGCCGGGCGAGGGATCCCCGGGTAACCAGCCGCCCCGCCCCAGAGGTGGCCGCATCTCAGCGCCGGGCGAGGGGTCCCCAGGTAACCAGCCGCCCCGCCCCAGAGGTGGCCGCGTCTCCGCGCCGGGCGAGGGGTCCCTGTGTCACCAGCCGCCCCGCCCCAGAGGTGGGCGCATCTCGGCGCCGGGCGAGGGGTCCCTGTGTCACCAGCCGCCCCGCCCCAGAGGTGGGCGCATCTCGGCACCGGGCGAGGGGTCCCCCTGTAACCAGCCGCCCCGCCCCAGAGGTGGGCGCATCTCGGTGCCGGGTGAGGGGTCCCCAGGTAACCAGCCGCCCCGCCCCAGAGGTGGCTCGGTCTCCGCGCCGGGCGTGGGCCCTGTGTAACCAGCCGCCCCGCCCCAGAGGTGGGCGCATCTCAGGGCCAGGTTGGTGAGCTAGTGGCACTAAAGTGGGCAGCGTTGAGGCAGCGGCCCAAGGCGCTCCCCCGCCCCATGGCTCCCCACACACACAGCTCCCCTCACCCCCCAGCCCTAGCGTAGGGAAAAGGGAGCTCAGTTCGCGTGACCCCTTCAGCCCTCGGGCTGGCTGCGTGGGCTCGTGGGCGCGGCCTGAGACTCAGGACGCCCGGATTCTGTGCCCAGCTCGGCCACTGACCTGCTAAGCAAGACCCGGCACCTCCGTGCCTCAGTTTCCCTTCCCCACCTATCGTCCCGTCTCGCTTAGTTAGCTCCCACGCTTTCAGAGCAGGGACAGCCCCCATGGGGGACCCCAATCTCGGTGTAGCCCCCCATCTTAGAACCGGGCTGAGCCCCTCCGAACTCATTTCACCCGAGTGCGAGCTGGGTAACTCCCCCCCAGTCCTGGCCCTGCCCACTCCCCAGCCAGCCTGGTGCCAGCGCTCCGCTCCCGCTCTTGGCCATAAACCCGTCGGTGCCCCTGACCTTTGCTCCGTGGGTCTGTGCCGCTGGCACGGGGAGCTCGCTGCGCCCTCCGCCGGGCCGAGCCAAGCGCCTCCCGGCCCACGCCCAGACCTGGTCTGGCAGGGCTCCCCACAACCCCTCCGGCCGAGCGCCGGGCCCCACGCTGACCCCAGGTCCTGCGACTCCTGGGTTTTCTCCCTGGCTCTGGGAGGGGAGTGGGGGCTGGTGGGTCAGAGCATGGGGGGCTGGAAGCCAGGACTCCTGGGTTCTGTCCCAGAGAGGAGTGGGATCTAGTGGGTTAGAGGAGGAGAGACGTCCCATTGACCGCAGCTGGGATCCGGCCCCATTGACCCCACGGGGCGACGGCCGATGGGCCCCAGCTGGGATCTGGCCCCACTGACCCCACGGGGCGACGGCCGATGGGCCCCAGCTGGGATCTGGCCCCATTGACCCCACGGGGCGACGGCCGATGGGCCCCAGCTGGGATCTGGCCCCACTGACCCCACGGGGCGACGGCCGATGGGCCCCAGCTGGGATCTGGGCCCCCGCTTACCTCGGTGCAGTTGTCAGGGGTTCGCTGCCGGTGCCTGTCTCGCGTCCGCCTGCCGCCGCGCGGCCTCGTGGGCGGTCAATGGCCCCTTTGTCCTGGCTGCGAGCCCCAGGGCCGTCTCTCCGTGCCAACAGGCCTCTGCCGATCCAGCGGCTGCCCTCTGGGGACGCGATGCCAGGGGGCGGGGGCAGATCCGAGACTCCAACGGGGCTGGCTGGGTGCCAGCCACCCCGCCCGCGTAGCACTTTGGAGGGAGAGGGTCTGCTCCCAGCTCTGGCACTGGCCGTGCCTCGGTTTCCCCTCACGACCCGTGCTGTGGAAGGTTTCCGGGGCAGGGACGGGGTCTCACGCGCCGGGCTCCAGCCTCTCCCCCTTGCAGGGCTCCGCCGGCTGCCAGGATGCGGCCCGAGTGTGCCATCCCCAGCCCCGTGGTGGCCCTCCTGCTGCGGGCCTGCCTGCTACTCCCCCCCGCGGACGCCTACATCCACGCGGTGAGTGGCCGAGGGCGCGGCTGGGCGCCGGGGGGCGGGGGGAGCGTGTGGGGGCAGGGACCCGGGGAGCGCTCAGATGGGGTGGGGGGAACCGGAGCCTCTCTCATGCCAGCCTGGCCCTTTTCCCCCCTCCCCGACAGGTGCGGGATCACAACGCCACCATGGACTTCTCCGACCTGCCCGCCCTCTTCGGGGCCCTGCTGCCCAGGGAAGGACTCGTGGTGCGTAGCTGCAAGATCCAGCGCTCTGGCGGTTAGAGCAGGGGGGCTCCAGGACGCCTGGGTTCTCTCCCCGGCTCTGGGAGGGGAGTGGGGGCTGGTGGTTAGATCAGGGGGGGCTGCGAGGCAGGACTCCTGGGTTCTCTCCCCAGCTCTGGGAGGAGAGTGGGGGCTGGTGGAATAGAGCAGGGCGGGCTGGGAGCCCGGACTCCTGGGTTCTCTCCCCAGCTCTGGGAGGGGAGTGGGGGCTGGTGGGTTAGAGCAGGGGGGGCTGGGAGCCAGGACTCCTGGGTTCTCTCCCCAGCTCTGGGAGGAGAGTGGGGGCTGGTGGGTTAGATCAGGAGGGCGGGGAGCCAGGACTCCTGGGTTCTCTCCCCGGCTCTGGGAGGAGAGTGGGGGCTGGTGGTTAGATCAGGGGGCGGGGAGCCAGGACTCCTGGGTTCTCTCCCCAGCTCTGGGAGGAGAGTGGGGGCTGGTGGGTTAGAGCAGGGGGGCTGAGAGCCAGGACTCCTGGGTTCTCTTCCCGGCTCTGGAGGGGAGTGGGGGCTGGTGGTTAGATCAGGAGGGCGGGGACCTAGGACTCCTGGGTTCTCTCCCCAGCTCTGGGAGGGGAGTGGGGGCTGGTGGTTAGATCGGGGGGCAGGGAGCCAGGACTCCTGGGTTCTCTCCCCGGCGCTGGGAGGGGAATGGGGGGCTGGTGGGTGAGAGCAGGGGGGGCTGGGAGCCAGGACTCCTGGGTTCTCTCCCCGGCTCTGGGAGGGGAGTGGGGGCTGGTGGCTAGATCAGGGGGGCAGGGAGCCAGGACTCCTGGGTTCTTGGTTCACCCTGCCCAGCTGCAGGCCCGTAGGGTACTGACTCTGGTGTCCTGCTTTGCTCCAGGGCTACCTGGTGGAGGCGAAGCCCAGCAACGCCTGTCAGCCCATCGAGGGGCCCCCGGACTCCAGCAACGCCACCCGGTTCATCGCCCTCATTCGCCGATACGAGTGCAACTTCGACATCAAGGTGGGGGGGCCTCGGGGATGGGGACCTGGGGGGCAGCCGTGGGGGAGCCCAGTGCACAGCGGGACCTCCAGACAGGTCCTGTCCTGACCCCCACCCAGCCTGTGCTCTGAACAACGGGGTCTGATAGCCCTTCTCACCCATCCGCTGAGCTCAGGGAGCCTGGGTCCTCTCCCCGGCTCTGGGAGGGGAGTGGGGGCTGGGAGCCAGGACTCCTGGGTCCTCTCCCCGGCTCTGGGAGGGGAGTTGGGGCTGGGAGCCAGGACTCCTGGGTCCTCTCC
>JBAIAC010000713.1:7500-12500 GCA_037349315.1 Chelydra serpentina
CCTAACCCTAACCCTAACCCTAACCCTAACCCTAACCCTAACCCTAACCCTAACCCTAACCCTAACCCTAACCCTAACCCTAACCCTAACCCTAAGTCTAACCCTAACCCTAACCCTAACCCTAACCCTAACCCTAACCCTAACCCAAACCCTAACCCTAACCCTAACCCTAACCCTAACCCTACCCTAACCCTAAGTCTAACCCTAACCCTAACCCTAACCCTAACCCTAACCCTAACCCTAACCCTAACCCTAACCCTAACCCTAACCCTAACCCTAACCCTAACCCTAACCCTAACCCTAACCCTAACCCTAACCCTAACCCAAACCCTAACCCTAACCCTAACCCTAACCCTAACCCTAACCCTAACCCTAAGTCTAACCCTAACCCTAACCCTAACCCTAACCCTAAGTCTAACCCTAACCCTAACCCTAACCCTAACCCTAACCCTAACCCTAACCCTAACCCTAACCCTAACCCTAACCCTAACCCTAACCCTAACCAACCCTAACGTTAAACATTGGAACTTAACCCATTAACCTAACCCTAATCCTTAAGCTTACCTAAATCCCTAACCCTAACCCTAACCCTAACCCTAACCCTAACCCTAACCATACTGCAGCACAGTATCCTAACCCTAACCCTAACCCTAACCCTAAACCCTAACCCTACCCTAACCCTAACCCTAACCCTACCTCAACCTAAACCTTAAGTCTAACCCTAACCCTAACCCTAACCCTAACCCTAAGTCTAACCCTAACCCTAACCCTAACCCTAACCCTAACCCTAACCCTAACCCTAACCCTAACCCTAACCCTAACCCTAAACCCTAACCCTAACCCTAACCCTAACCTAACCCTAATCCCTAACCCTAACCCTAACCCTAACCCAAACCCTAACCCTAACCCTAACCCTAACCCTAACCCTAACCCTAAGTCTAACCCTAACCCTAACCCTAACCCTAACCCTAAGTCCTAACCCTAACCCTAACCCTAACCCTAACCCTAACCCTAACCCTAACCCTAACCCTAACCCTAACCCTAACCCTAACCCTAACCCTAACCCTAACCCTAACCCTAACCCTAACCCTAACCCTAACCCTAACCCTAACCCTAACCCTAACCCTAACCCTAACCTAACCCTAACCCTAACCCTAACCCTAACCCATAACCCTAACCCTAACCCTAACCCTAACCCTAACCCTAACCCTAACCCTAACCCTAACCCTAACCCTAACCCTAACCCTAAGTCTAACCCTAACCCTAACCCTAACCCTAACCCTAACCCTAACCCTCCCTAACCCTAAGTCTAACCCTAAGTCTAACCCTAACCCTAACCCTAACCCTAACCCTAACCTAACCCTAACCCTAACCCTAACCCTAACCCTAACCCTAACCCTAACCCTAACCCTAACCCTTCCCTAACCCTAACCCTAACCCTAACCCTAACCCTAACCCTAACCCTAACCCTAACCCTAACCCTAACCCTAACCCTAACCCTAACCCTAACCCTAACCCTAACCCTACACCCTAATCCCTAACCCTAACCTAACCCTAACCCTAACCCTAACCCTAACCCTAACCCTAACCCTAACCCTAGGTACGCTCGTTCTTTTGGTCAGGACTGTCTTCCGTCTCCAAGCCCTGCAGAGGCTCCTTTATGGTGCAGGTAGTCCGGCGTGGAGCGTATTGGCACACGCCTTCCTACGCCGCTTCCGAGGGCTCCGATATGACCGGCAGCTCCTTTATCTCCATCCGAGAGGTCTTCCGCGAGACCTCTACGGGCTGCCGGTCTTCTACCAGGACCTCCTCCGGACCTGGAAGCTATTCTCAGCGACCAGGTCCGTGGCGGCCACCGAGGGGGCAGATCTCCTCGCGGAGCCCCTGCTACACAACCCCCAGCTCCGTGTGCAGGTGGCGGAGTCCCCCTCGGTGCGCCAGAGGTTGGTCCTGGCAGAGGTCACTAGGGTCGGAGACCTCCTGGACTACGACCGGGGAGACTGGCTGGATCCCCTGACGCTTGCTCAGCGCATGGGGCTCTCCAGACCTCGTACTCCCCGGCGCGTACTTCAGGAGGTGAAGGCTGCTTTGCCACCCGCTGCTCGGGTTTACCTCGACCGGGTCCTGCGAGAGGGTACGCCCGCCCTCCCTTCACCCCAAGCCCTCCGGACCTTTTTATTGGGCCCCTGCCCCGTGGACCCAACCGGGTCCCCTGTCCCTTCACGGTGAGCCGGCTGCACGAACTACAGCCCATCCGCTTCCAGACCGCGCCAAGGAAACATCTATACACGCTCGTGCTCCACACCCTTCATCTCCTCGCCCTCACGTCCCGCCCCGATACGAAATGGCGGGACCTCCTGCCACCTCTAGAGGGTGAGAAGCCCCGGTGGGCCAGCCTTTACTCCTCCTTAGTCCCAAGGCCCGCCGGGGACGTCAGTTGGCGGCTCCTTCATGGAGCCGTGAGCACGGGCGTGTACTTGGCGCGGTTCACCCCTATCCCCGACACATGTCCCTTTTGCGGTGTGAGAGAGACCCTGGCGCACATTTATCTGGAGTGTGCCAGGCTCCAGCCCCTGTTCCGGCTCCTCTTGGACATTTTGTTGAGGTTTTGGTTGCACTTTTCCCCTCACCTTTTTATTTATGCACTTCCAATCCGGCGGCCCCACGAAGTCGCGGGACCTCCTGGTCAACCTCCTCCTGGCCATAGCTAAACTGGCCATCTACAAAACCAGGGTGAGGAGGTTGGCCGATGGAGGCTTCTGTGACTGTGAGGCCTATTTTCGATCCTCTGTTCGTTCACGCATCCGGGCAGAGTTCCTCTGGGCAGCGTCCACTGGCTCCCTTGACACCTTTGAGGAGCAGTGGGCGCTGTCCGGGGTTCTCTGCTCGGTGTCCCCTTCTGGTTCACTTCGTTTGACCCTTTGACCACACTCCCGTTCCTGTTTTTTTCATTTTTGTCCCCTGGAATTATTTGGTATCCAGGTCCTGTGGATCCCTCCCCTTAGGCTGAAGGGGGGGATCCTTTAGCAGTGGGCGGGCTTACGCCCGCCCACTTCCCGGATCCCAATAAAAAAAAAAAAAAAAAAAAAAACCCTAACCCTAACCCTAAGTCTAACCCTAACCCTAACCCTAACCCTAACCAATAACCCTAACCCTAACCCTAAGTCTAACCCTAACCCTCACCCTAACCCTAACCCTAAGTCTAACCTTAACCCTAAGTCTAACCCTAACCCTAACCCTAACCCTAACCCTAACCCTAACCCTAACCCTAAGTCTAACCCTAACCCTAACCCTAACCCTAACCCTAACCCTAACCCTAACCCGAACCCTAACCCTAAACCTAACGCTAACCCTAACCCTAAGTCTAACCCTAACCCTAACCCTAACCCTAACCCTAACCCTAACCCTAACCCTAACGCTAACCCTAACCCTAACCCTAACCCTAACCCTAACCCTAACCCTAAGTCTAACCCCTAACCCTAACCCTAACCCTAACCCTAACCCTAACCCTAACCCTAAGTCTAACCCTAACCCTAACCCTAACCCTAACCCTAACCCTAAGTCTAACCCTAACCCTAACCCTAACGCTAACCCTAACCCTAACCCTAACCCTAACCCTAACCCTAAGTCTAACCCTAACCCTAACCCTAAGTCTAACCCTAAGTCTAACCCTAACCCTAAATCTAACCCTAAACCTAACCCTAACCCTAACCCTAAGTCTAACCCTAACCCTAACCCTAACCCTAACCCCTAACCCAAACCCTAACCCTAACCCTAAGTCTAACCCTAACCCTAACCCTAACCCTAACCCTAACCCTAACCCTAACCCTAAGTCTAACCCTAACCCTAACCCTAACCCTAACCCTAACCTTAAGTCTAACCCTAACCCTAACCCTAACCCTAACCTTAAGTCTAACCCTAACCCTAACCCTAACCCTAAGTCTAACCCTAACCATAAGTCTAACCCTAACCCTAACCCTAACCCTAACCCTAACCCTAACCCTAACCCTAAGTCTAACCCTAAACCTAACCCTAACCCTAAGTCTAAACCTAACCCTAACCCTAACCCTAACCCTAACCCTAAGTCTAACCCTAACCCTAACCCTAACCCTAACCCTAACCCTAACCCTAACCCTAACCCTAAGTCTAACCCTAAGTCTAACCCTAACCCTAACCCTAACCCTAACCCTAACGCTAACCCTAACCCTAAGTCTAACCCTAACCCTAACCCTAACCCTAACCCTAAGTCTAACCCTAACCCTAACCCTAACCCTAACCCTAACCCTAACCGTAACCCTAACCGTAACCCTAACCCTAACCCTAACCCTAACCCTAACCCTAACCCTAACCCTAACCCTAACCCTAACCCTAAACCTAACCCTAACCCTAACCCTAAGTCTAACCCTAACCCTAACCCTAACCCTAACCCTAACCCTAAACCTAACCCTAACCCTAACCCAAACCCTAACCCTAACCCTAAGTCTAACCCTAACCCTAACCCTAACCCTAACCCTAACCCTCACCCTAAGTCTAACCCTAACCCTAACCCTAACCCTAACCCTAACCCTAACCTTAAGTCTAACCCTAACCCTAACCCTAACCCTAACCTTAAGTCTAACCCTAACCCTAACCCTAACCCTAAGTCTAACCCTAACCCTAAGTCTAACCCTAACCCTAACCCTAACCCTAACCCTAACCCTAAGTCTAACCCTAAACCTAACCCTAACCCTAAGTCTAACCCTAACCCTAGTTCACCCCTAACCCTAACCCTAACCCTAACCCTAACCCTAACCCTAACCCTAACCCTAAGTCTAACCCTAAGTCTAACCCTAACCCTAACCCTAACCCTAACCCTAACGCTAACCCTAACCCTAAGTCTAACCCTAACCCTAACCCTAACCCTAACCCTAACCCTAACCCTAACCCTAAGTCTAACCCTAACCCTAACCCTAACCCTAACCCTAACCCTAACCGTAACCTAAGTCTAACCCTAACCCTAA
>JBAIAC010000713.1:65000-67500 GCA_037349315.1 Chelydra serpentina
AACGCTGACCCTAACCCTAACCCTAACCCTAACCCTAACCCTAACCCTAACCCTAACCCTAACCCTAAGTCTAACCCTAACCCTAACCCTAACCCTAACCCTAACCCTAAGTCTAACCATAACCCTAACCCAAACCCTAACCCTAACCCTAACCCTAAGTCTAACCCTAACCCTAACTCTAACCGTAACCCTAACGCTAACCCTAACCCTAACCCTAACCCTAACCCTAACCCTAAGTCTAACCCTAACCCTAACCCTAACCCTAACCCTAACCCTAACCCTAACCCTAACGCTAACCCTAACCCTAACCCTAACCCTAACCCTAAGTCTAACCCTAAGTCTAACCCTAACCCTAACCCTAACCCTAACCCTAACCCTAACCCTAACCCTAACCCTAACGCTAACCCTAACCCTAACCCTAACGCTAACCCTAACCCTAACCCTAACCCTAACCCTAAGTCTAACCCTAAGTCTAACCCTAACCCTAACCCTAATCCTAACCCTAACCCTAACCCTAACGCTAACCCTAACCCTAACCCTAACCCTAACCCTAACCCTAACCCTAACCCTAAACCTAACGCTAACCCTAACGCTAAGTCTAACCCTAACCCTAACCCTAACCCTAACCCTAAACCGAACCCTAACCCTAACGCTAACCCTAACCCTAACCCTAACCCTAACCCTAACGCTAACCCTAACCCTAACCCTAACCCTAACCCTAACCCTAACCCTAACCCTAAGTCTAACCCTAACCCTAACCCTAACCCTAACCCTAAGTCTAACCCTAAGTCTAACCCTAACCCTAAGTCTAACCCTAACCCTAAGTCTAACCCTAACCCTAACCCTAACCCTAACCCTAACCCTAACCCTAAGTCTAACCCTAACCCTAACCCTAACCCTAACCCTAACCCTAACCCTAACCCTAAGTCTAACCCTAACCCTAACCCTAACCCTAACCTTAACCCTAACCCTAACCCTAAGTCTAACCCTAAGTCTAACCCTAACCCTAACCCTAACCCTAACCCTAACCCTAAACCTAACCCTAAACCTAACGCTAACCCTAACCCTAAGTCTAACCCTAACCCTAACCCTAACCCTAACCCTAACCCTAACGCTAACCCTAACCCTAACCCTAACCCTAACCCTAACCCTAACCCTAACCCTAAGTCTAACCATAACCCTAACCCTAACCCTAACCCTAACCCTAACCCTAACCCTAACGCTAACGCTAACCCTAACCCTAACCCTAACCCTAAGTCTAACCCTAACCCTAACCCTAACCCTAACCCTAAGTCTAACCCTAACCCTAACCCTAACCCTAAGTCTAACCCTAACCCTAACCCTAACCCTAACCCTAAGTCTAACCCTAACCCTAACCCTAACCCTAACCCTAACCCTAACACTAACCCTAACCCTAACCCTAACCCTAACCCTAACCCTAAGTCTAACCCTAACCCTAACCCTAACCCTAAGTCTAACCCTAACCCTAACCCTAACCCTAACCCTAAGTCTAACCCTAACCCTAACCCTAAGTCTAACCCTAACCCTAACCCTAACCCTAACCCTAACCCTAACCCTAACCCTAACCCTAAGTCTAACCCTAACCCTAACCCTAACCCTAACCCTAACCCTAACCCTAAGTCTAACCCTAACCCTAACCCTAACCCTAACCCTAACCCTAACCCTAAGTCTAACCCTAACCCTAACCCTAACCCTAACCCTAACCCTAAGTCTAACCCTAACCCTAACCCTAACCCTAACCTTAACCCTAACCCTAACCCTAAGTCTAACCCTAAGTCTAACCCTAACCCTAACCCTAACCCTAACCCTAACCCTAAACCTAACCCTAAACCTAACGCTAACCCTAACCCTAAGTCTAACCCTAACCCTAACCCTAACCCTAACCCTAACCCTAACGCTAACCCTAACCCTAACCCTAACCCTAACCCTAACCCTAACCCTAACCCTAACCCTAACCCTAACCCTAACCCTAACCCTAACCCTAACCCTAACCCTAAGTCTAACCCTAACCCTAACCCTAACCCTAACCCTAAGTCTAACCCTAACCCTAACCCTAAGTCTAACCCTAACCCTAACCCTAACCCTAACCCTAACCCTAAGTCTAACCCTAACCCTAACCCTAACCCTAACCCTAACCCTAAGTCTAACCATAACCCTAACCCTAACCCTAACCCTAACCCTAACCCTAACGCTAACCCTAACCCTAACCCTAACCCTAAGTCTAACCCTAACCCTAACCCTAACCCTAACCCTAAGTCTAACCCTAACCCTAACCCTAACCCTAAGTCTAACCCTAACCCTAACCCTAACCCTAACCCTAACCCTAAGTCTAACCCTAACCCTAACCCTAACCCTAACCCTAACCCTAACCCTAAGTCTAACCCTAACCCTAACCCTAACACTACCCTAACCCTAACCCTAACCCTAACCCTAACCCTAACCCTAACCCTAACCCTAAGTCTAACCCTAACCCTAACCC
>JBAIAC010000713.1:75000-76099 GCA_037349315.1 Chelydra serpentina
AACCCTAACCCTAACCCTAACCCTAACCCTAAGTCTAACCCTAACCCTAAACCCCAACCCCTAAGTCTAACCCAACCCTAACCCTAACCCTAACCCTAACCCTAACCCTAACCCTAAGCTAAACCTAACGCTAACCCTACCCCTAAGTCTAACCCTAACCCTAACCCTAACCCTAACCCTAACCCTAACCCTAACCCTAACCCTAACCCTAACCCTAACCCTAACCCTAACCCTAACCCAAAGTTTAACTCTAACCCTAACCCTAACCCTAACCCTAACCTAACCCTAACCCTAAGTCTAACCCTAAGTCTAACCCTAACCCTAACCCTAACCCTAAACCTAACGCTAACCCTAACCCTAACCCTAACCCTAACCCTAACCCTAACCCTAACGCTAACCCTATCTAAACCCTAAGTTAACCCTAACCCAAACCCTACCTAACGCTAACCCTAACCCTAACCCTAACCCTAACCCTAATCTAACCCTAAGTCTAACCCTAACCCTAACCCATCGCTAACGCTAACCCAACCCCTAACGCCTAACCCCTAACGCTAACCTAACCCTAACCCTAACCCTAACCCTAAGTCTAACCCTAAGTCTAACCCTAACCCTAACCCTAATCCTAACCCTAACCCTAACGCTAACCTCTAACCCCCTAAGCGTACCCCTAACCCTAACCCTAACCCTAACCCTAACCCTAAACCTAACGCTAACCCTAACGTTAATTCTAACCCTAACCCTAACCCTAACCCTAACCCTAACCCTAACCCTAACCCTAACCCTAACCCTAACCCTAACCCTAACCCTAACCCTAACCCTAACCCTAACCCTAACCCTAACCCTAAGTCTAACCCTAACCCTAACCCTAACCCTAACCCTAAGTCTAACCCTAACCCTAACCCTAAGTCTAACCCTAACCCTAACCCTAACCCTAACCCTAACCCTAATCCTAAGTCTAACCCTAACCCTAACCCTAACCCACCCCTAACCCTAACCCTAAGTCTAACCCTAACCCTAACCCTAACCCTAACCCTAACCCTAACCCTAACCCTAACCCTAACCCTAACCCTAACCCTAAGTCTAACCATAACCCTAACCC
>JBAIAC010000714.1:0-78594 GCA_037349315.1 Chelydra serpentina
GGCCCGGCTGGGCTGGCACTGCCGTCCCGGCTCTAGCCTTGGTCAGGCGGGCTGTTCTCCTTCCCACGGTGGCCGTCCCGGGCCCGCGGGGGGCCGTGCTCACGGAGCTCCTTGCTCTGGTGCTTGGCACGGCGCCGCTCTCGCTCCTTCTGGGTGAAGCTGCAAGTCCAAACGCAGGGGGTGGGTTAGCGGGGAGGGGCTGGTGGGGAGCAGAAAGGGCAACGCCCCCCGTCCCTGCCCCCGTCTCCCTGCCCCCACCCACACACGCCGGGCAGCCCCGGCTCCCCTCCCCGGCGCGCACAGAGCCACCTCCGCCGCCGGGGCTGACGGCGCCAGGTCCCCACCTGCCCCAGGGCCCGGGGGGGGGGCCGGCTCACCCGTCCCCGCCGTAGTGCCGCAGCACGTACTCCTCGAAGTCATCGGCCGCCTCCTCGTCGCCCTGCTCCCGCTCCGCCAGCTCCTCCAGCAGCTCCTCCACGTCCTCCACGAAGTGGCGGAAGCGCAGGCGGTCGTGGGCGAAGGTGCCGTCGCCGGCGAAGGCGCCGTCCAGCCGGGCCGCCAGCCCCGCGTAGTGCTGCCCCCAGCCCAGCCCGGCCATGTAGCCCTGCAGCAGCTGCAGGAACGGCCCCTTCTGCACCGGCGCCAGCTCAGCCCCAAACAGCTCCCGCCCCTCCTGGCGGGCGCAGTCGGCCACGCCCGCACAGCCCTGGGGCGCCCGGTACCGCTGCAGCCGGGGCGGCTCCCAGACGCCGCTGTGCTCGTGGGGCCCGCCGAGCGCCCCCTTCCCACCGCCCGCCCGACGCTGCCCGTTCTGGTCCTTGGCCGGCTTGGTGTCCCGCGGCCCCTGGCGCCTGGCGGGATCGGGCTGCTCCCGGCGCTTCGGGTGCTTGGCACCCTCCTGCTCCCTGCCCCCCGGGTCCCCGTGCCGGCGCCTCCGCTCCTCTCCGGCTTCCTGCCTCTTGTGCCCCCCACCCGCCTTCTTGGCAGCTTTGGGTGGCTCCTGCCGGGGGGGGCGGGACGGCTCCATGGCCCCCCTGTCGCGCCCCTCGCCGTAGTTCTGTTCCCAGCTCTCCGCCCGCTGCAGCTCCTGTGCCAGCCGCTGCTCCACCCCGGCCAGCTCCACCCGCAGCTGCTCCGTCCCGCCGGCACCTGGGGCTCGCTGCAGGGCCTCCGCCAGCTCCCGCCGCACGGAGCCCAGCAGCCCCCGCCGCTCGGCCAGCTCCCGGTGCAGCAGCTGCTCCTCGGGGGGCCGCTCAGCAGCCAGCCCCTCCCTCGGCCGCGGGGTCTCGGCCTCCCCCTCCCGCGCCAGGCCCTGCAGCTGCTCCCGCAGCACCTGCAGCTCGGCCTGGGCGGAGCGCTGAGCCTCCACCGCCTGCTGCAGAGCCTGGTGGAGCCGCGCATTCTCCCCTGCCAGGCTCTGCTGCTGGGAGCCGACCGAGGCCTTCTCCCCCTCGCTCGTCTGCAGCAGGGCCTGGAGCTCGTCCTTCTGCGCCTGCGGACACCGGGGGGGGGGGTGTCAGGACAGACGGGTCCAAGCCTGGGGGAGGCAAACAGCCCCCCCGGCCGACCCAGGGCAGAGTGGGCAGGGCCCCTTCCCCCAAGGAGGGAGGGGAAGTAACTCTTCCCCCCGATGCCCCCTGCCCATATCTGCGCTGCCTAGTCGTCAGGCTCCTCCCACCCAGATACAGCCCTCGCGCTGCGTCCACACGTCCCCCCAGCGCAGGCTGGAACGGCCCTGGGAGCTCAGCCCGGGGATGCGGGTGCCGGCCAGGGGCCATCCCGGCGCACAGAGCGGGCGAGCCGGTCACAGACACGGCCAGGGGCGACGCGTCCGCAGGGTGATGCACACCTACTGCGGCTCACCCCGAGGCGGCCGAGCGCCCTGGCCAGGCTACGAGCTGGCTCTGCCCTAGCACAGACAGGAAACGATGCAGCCAGTGCCGCCCCCCCCCCGCCCCCCCTGGACCCCCCGAGCACCCACCTGCAGCTCCGCCTGCAGGAGCCGGATGTCCTGGTTCTCCTTGGCCAGCTTATCCAGGAGCAGGCTCATGGAGTGCAGGCTCTGGGGGTCGCCGGCCGGGTCCAGCGGGGGCTGCTGCAGCCAGTCCTGCGAGCGAGGGGGAAAGTTCGGCTCCATGGCTGCACAGGGCATGAGAGAGCCAGGATGCCGGGGTTCCCCTCCCAGCTCTGCCCCGGCCCACCCCGCCTCCCTCCGTGCCTCGGTTTCCCCAGCAGGGTGGGGCCAGCGAGCGGCAGACCTCACTGTGTGGCGCTGGCTGCCCCAGGGGCGGGCGGGATCTCACGGCAGTAGCGCGCAGGCCTGTGTGCCTGCCCGGGAAACGTGGGGCTGCATTTCCAGGGCCCCTGCTCCCCCCAAAGCCAATGCCGGGGACACCACCCCCCCTTGTTCAGCAGTGGGGCGCTGAGCCAGTCTCAGCCTGGAGACCTGCCCCCCCCCCCACGTACCTTCACGCCAGCAGCCAGTGGAGGCTGCTCCCCGTCTGGGAGGTCCCGGGGATCCAGGCTCTCCATGGGGCCTGGCAGGAAGGAAGGAGAGATCTGAACAGCCGGCTGGTCTGCGTCTCAGCAGCTCCACACAGGGAGTCGGAGAGGGGGTGTCAGTGACACTGCCCCCCCCAGCAGGGAGTCTGGGGGTCGGAGACAGGCGAGCGGTGCTGGTTAGTGAGGGGGAGGCCCCCCGGTACTTACCATCCCCGGGGTCGTAGATGGCACCTGGGGAGAGAGAGAGAGGGTGAAGGAGAAGCCGGCATCCGCCCCGTCCCCCCGCATCTGCCGCAGGGCCTCACTCACCGGAGAAGGCCAGGAGCCCGGCGCCCAGCAGCGCCAGCACGCCCAGCAAGCACCAATTCCCACTGAGCCCGCTCTGCCCGTCACCGGCTGCCTCGGCCCCACGGTGCTCGGCAGGGCCACACGGGGCCCGGCGCTGACCCTCAGCATCATCCTCGCTGCTACTGCTCCAATCCTCCGGCGACTCCCCTGTGGAGAGTGAGGGGAGCCCACTGGGAGCCTCATGGAGCCAGGCCCTGCCCCCCGACACTCAGCCCCACCCCATTGAGCCAGGCCCCGCCCCCAGGAAAATCAGCTCCACCCCCACTGACCCAGGCCCCACCCCCCGACACTCAGCCCCATCACTGCTGACCTAGGCCCTGCCCCCAGACCCTCAGCCCCACCCCATTGAGCCAGGCCCTGCCCCCAGTCAGCCACACCCCCACTGACCCAGGCCCCGCCCCCAGACACTAGGCTCCACCCCATGGAGCCAGGCCCCGCCCCCAGACATTCAGGCCAGCCCCCTGCTAAGCCACGCAGCCGCCAGCATGGAGCCATGGTTCCCTCCCACACCCGCTCCCCCGAGACAAGCGGGCACTGAGCTGGTCACCTGTCACTGGGGGCGAGTCCCGCACAGCACCCCTGTGGCCCAACCCTGGAGCCCGTCCCTGGTGCCGCCCAGAGACGTGGGACCCACCTGCTCTGCCAGTGGGTCCGGAGCCCGGGGTCTCGGTGCCAGGGCCCAGCTCGGGGTCCTCGGAGCCTGGCCCTTCTCGCGCCTGGATCTCTGGCGCCTCGCAGCCCGGTGCGCCCGGCCTGGGGGAGGCTGCCGGGCTCGGGGTCTCCCGGGGACACTCCTCAGAGTCCTGGGGACAGAGTGACGCTCTCAGGCTCCATGCTCCGCCCCCCACACCTGCTCCCCCTCCCGGCACCCTGGGCCCAGCGGGCAGGAGCTCTGCAGAGGAGACCCAGGGTGGGGCTGCATGCCCTGGCGGGGCTGGCTCCTTCGCCCACCACAACCGGGCAGCTCGGGAGCCCAGCTCTCAACTCCGACCCCCAGCCAGGCCCAGCCAGCAGCGGAGAAGCAGGCGGTGTGGCTGGTTGGTCAGTTGTGCTGATTGAGCTCCGAGTCTATTTAGCTAAACACAGAGACGGTTCAGGGCTGACTTGATCCCAGTCTGAGGATCTACCTGGGCACAAATATTTCATCAGGGGCTCGTCCGTCTAGCAGAGGAAGGTCGAACCGGAGCCAATGGCTGGGAGGTGAAGCTAGACTGGAAATGAGGTGTAAATATTTAACTGTGAGGGGAATTAACCACTGGAACAACCGACCCAGGGTTGTGCTGGGCTCTCCATCAGCAGCCGTTTTTAAAGGGCGCATGGCTGGTTTTCTAACCGCTCTGCTCTCTGGCGTGGGAATCTGTGACCTGCCCTCAGGAAACGTACCTTGAACTCGGCCTCCTCGGGGTCAGGGGACGGGCTCAGCTGGGAGCCTTCACTCTTCCTGCCTGGGGAGAGACGCCAGGCTCGTTAGCATCCAGCGGCCCAGAGGGCAGCAAGTGGGGAGCCCTGCACCCTCCCCAGTGCCAGGGGAGGGGGACGGGACCTAGGGCCCCTCTTGTCCGATGCAGAAACCCTGATGGGCCCCTAGGGTGACCAGATGTCCCAATTTTATAGGGACAGTCCCGATTTTTGGGTCTTTTTCTTACATAGGCTCCTATTACCCCCCATCCCCATTTTTCACATTTGCTGTCTGGTCACCCTACGGGCACCTGAGGAAGCCCGCCCCCCACCCCTCTCTGCCCCCAGCCAGAAGAGACCCAGGGATCCTCCCCCTCAGCCCAAAGGGGAAGAGAGAGCTGGGAACCCAGCCAGGAGGCCAGAGCAACCCATGGGGCCAGGGATGTGCCTGTGTCAGGGAGTGAGCGTGCAGGGGCGGGGAGGTTGGGGGGCAGGACTGGGAGATGGAGAACAAGAGGGGCTGGGTAGGGCGGAGGTGGGGGGCTGGATGGGGGAAGCCAGGGGCAGACAGCCCGGGGGCGGGGGGTGCTGGGCAGAGGGGAGCTGGGGGCGGACAGCCCGGGGGCTGGGTAGGGTGGGGGGGGCGGAGGGGGCAGGGGCCAGATGGGGGAAGCCAGCTACTGGGTAGGGTGGGGGGGGAGGGGATGGAGAGCTGGGGGCAGACAGCCTAGGGGCTGGATGGGGGAAGCCAGGGGCAGACAGCCTGGGGGCGGGGGGTGCTGGGGGCGGACAGCCCGGGGGCTGGGTAGGGCGGGGGGGGGCAGACAGCCTGGGGGGCTGCACTAGTGGGGCTCATCCCACATCTGCTCCAGTCACATGCCCGTGTGCGCATCCTCGGGGCCGCGCCCCTTGGGGAGGGCGTGTCCTGCTGGCTCCTCGTCCGCTGGGGTCTGGGTGGCTGCACCCAGCGCTGGGCCCACAGTTTCCACGGGCAAACCCTGGAGACACAACGGGCAGGTTACACCAGTCACTACCCGCCCCCCCCGCACTGCCCGGGCACAGCCCCCCCAGACAAGGGGCAGCAGTGAAGATGCTCCCGGGATTCAGATCCCCACCTCCGCCGCCCCCTGGGGCGTGTTTGGGGCCCACGGTTCGGCCCCGGACCCCGCCCCACCACAAACCCGAAGGGGGGGGGGGGGGGACGACAGCCCGACCACACCCCTCGCCCAAGGGGTCACACGAGAACCCTGAGCAGGATACAGCAACTGCTCCCCACCCCTAGAGGGGCAGGGATTTAGGGAGCGCTGGTAAAGGGGGTCTCAGCAGCGGCCAGGGAAAGCCAATTCCCCCACCCCGAGGAGCTGTGCAGCCCAGGCCAGCAAGAGAAGGAGCAAGAACCGGAGAGACCAGCTTGGCCAGAGCAAGTTCTGGGCCCCCCCTTGGTACATCCCCCCCCGCAGCCCAGGGCCTCGTCCCACACCTCGGAGCCCGCGATCACCCAGCTGTTATCCGGGTCCCGCAAGTCCGAGTTCTCGGCCATTCCTGCTCCGGTCCTAGGACAGCCCGGATCCCACCTGCAGGGGACAGAGGGGTCAGTGCTGGGGCAGGCGGCAAGGACCCAGCTGCAGCGAGCTGGGACTCGGGCCAGCGCGTGGGGCCAGGGGAGAGACGCCACCCAGAGCACCGGGACCGGGACTTTGCAGCGCTCTGGGTGCCCAGACAGAGGCTCTGCCCTGGGCGATTTGACTTGCAAAGGGAAATTTGCAAATGGAAACAAAGAGATCTTCAGGCCCTGCTTCCCGGCAGCTTGGCCTCTCCCTGGGAGCGGGACGCCGTGTTCCCACCGCCGCGCGGCACAGCTCCAGGCCAGGGAGCCAGGGAGAGACCCCACCCCCGCTGGGAATAGAGCCAGGGGGCCGAGCTGCCAACCCCACCTGCTCTCACCCACTAGTCCCCTCTCTGGCAGGGGTCGGGCGGTCAGGGTGCCTGCGGCGGGGGCCCGGAGTGTGCACCCCCGTGTGGGTTTGGTCCCTACGCGGCCCCCCAGCCCGGCGCGGTGCGGGGCAGCCTCGCTCCCGGGCAGGAGATTCAGGGACAGGGGCAGAGAGGAGCCAGCTGCCTCCCGGGACTCAGTGCATTCCCTGCACAGCTGCCGAGGAGCCCGGCCGCCCGGGGGCAGGGGGGTTCCCAGCTGGCACAGGGCCATGGTGTAGGAGGCCCCAGGCCAGAGAACGGGAGGGTGTCCAGGTGCCGGACTCCTCAGACTGGAGCTTCAGGTGCTTCCGGAGAGAGGGGTCATTCCCCACTGCCCGGCTCGGAGCTCCCTGCCCCGGGGCTCTTGGGATTTCACCGGGAGCTTCCTCCCCACCCGGCGCAGACCTCACTCCAGCTGCCCCTGAAGTGACGTCACAAGCCAGCTCCATGACATCACGGTGTTTCCATGACAATAAGATGGAGTCACACGGGTTTGGTTCACGTGGAAGGAAGAGCTGGGCTGGGAGTTTGCCCTTAATAGACACACCTGTGGCAAGCAGGGCAGTGGGGGCTGGGAGCCAGGACTCCTGGGTTCTATTCCTGGCTTTGCTGCCACAGACTCACTGTGTGACCTTGAGGGAGTCCCTTCCCCACCATGCGCCTCGATTTCCCCATTAGTATAATGGGGAGAAGATCCTGCCCCTGATGTTTGGGTTCCTCCCACTTCAGCAGCAGCCCAGGGGAGCCCAAGAAAATCCTGGTTTCAACCACCGTCCTCTCCAGCACTCGCTCTCCCAGGGCAGGTCCCCGAGTTCTCAAGCGCCCCAGCGCGAGGAGAGGCAGGAAACGCTGCAGCCAGGTGAGACGCAGCCAGGGCCAGCAGAACGGGGGCGCCGCCCGAGGGGGCCCATGGCCCAGCCCCTGCGGGACACTGAAGAGGGTCTAGGGCAGCGGTTCTCAACCAGGGGTCCGAGTCCCCTAGGGGGCCGCGAGCAGGTTTCAGGGGGTCCTCCAAGCAGGGCCAGTGCTAGACTCGCTGGGGCCCAGGGCAGAGAGCCGAAGCCCCAGGGCCTGAGCCCTGCCCCCCGGGGTTGAAGCCGAAGCTGTGTGGGGGCCCCTGTGGCAAGGGACCCCAGGCAATTGCCCTGCTTGCTGCCCCCTAACGCCGGCCCTGGCTTTTAGACTTACGGTGGCCCAGTGGGCCATGGAATTTCTGAAGCATGTTGGGGGAGGGGGGGGGCTCAGAGAGATGAAAACGGTTGAGAGCCCCTGGCCTATAGCACCCCCCCTCCCCGACCCCCCCTTGCCCCTGCCAATGACACCAGTTGCCACATGAGGAAGTGACACTGGGGAGCTATTTTTAGCTGCTTTTAATGAAGTTTAGCAGGTGGAAGCCGAGGCGGGGACGCTCCGTCTGCCCAGCGGCTCCATAGGGCCAGGGCAGCCCACGCGGGGCCCCAGGCACGGCTGGGGGGGGGGGGGGGCGGGCACGGCTGGGGGGGGGCCCCTTGCCCCCTCCTCCCCGGGCTCTGCTCAGCAGCCTTCTCTGCTGGCGGCGCCCCACAGGAAGGAAGCGGCAGCCGGGCGGGTGAGACTCCCTCCCCGGGGAAGCCATGGCAACGGGGGCTGGGGGCACGGGGGGGGGGCGCTGTGGGGCGGCGGGCTGAGCCCCGGGGCTGGGCACGGGCCTGGCCCAGCGGAGGGAGCCCACAGCCGCACTCAGGACAAGGGCACTAACAGGGCCCTCCAGGAGCCAGTGAATCGAGGGGGGCCCCCAGCTAAACTCGCCCAGCGCAGGGGTCTCGGCCTCACCCAGGCCAGGACCCCGCTCCCAGCCAGCCAGGATCCAGCCCGCCCCTCTGCCCCCTTGGCAGCGGCTCATGGTCCCCGGGCCTGCAGGGTCAGCTCCCCCCAACTGAGCTGCGTGCCAGAGGCGGCGCCCAACCCCCCTGGGTCCCCAGTGCCAGCCCCCCCCGCAGGGCGGGAGCCGGCCTCGCCCCTGGCCAGGGCACAAGGGGGCTGCCCTGGGAACGGGGCGATGGCATCGGGGGGGACCTGCGCCAGCGGCACCCCAACATCAGCACCCCCGAGGCGGGATGGGGGCGCGCCCCGGGCGGGGGGGCTGCAGCCGGGCCAGGGGCTCCCGCTCCCCGCGGCCTCACTGACCTGCTCCGGGCTCAGTCTCCCGGGGGGGTCCCGGCCCCGGCGCGTCGCAGCAACTTTGTATCAAACTCCGCCAGCAGCTCGCTACATTCCGGACGGGCGGGGGGGGGGCACGTGACCCGCGGAGCCAATCACGCCGCCCGGAGTGGGCGGGGTGGGCCAATAGCAGCCCGCCCCCCGCTGTCGGGCGGGGCTCCCCGGGGCGGGGGGGCGTGTAAGTGACGCGAAGACAGGGAATGCCCCCGGGGGGGCCCAGGTCCGCCCCCTCCCCAGCCTGCTCGGTCCCCTGGAGACCCCGGCAATCGGGAGGGAGCCGGGCCCTGCTGGGGCCTCGTGGCTGCCCGGGCACGTGGGGCCGCCCCCCCGCAGAGCCAGGCCGAACCAAGCGCCAGGGCAGGGGGCAAGGCCTGGACCCACCCCCTCCGCTGGGGGGGAGGGGCCTGCCAGCAGCTCCGGCCTGCCCCAGGGAGCCCCCCTCTCGCTCTGGGGGCCCATCCCCACAGACCCCACTTACCTTTCGCTCCTGCCCCGCGGCCTCGGCCGGCCAGCAGCACCCAGGGGCGCACGCCCAGGAAGGGGCTGGGAGACGAAAGGCCCTTGTCCCACCCCTCTGAACTCGGGGAGCAGCGTCCTCTCGCAAACCCCCCGGGGCAAAGGCCTCACGGCCCCACACACGACGTGCAGCGAGCCGAGAGGCCAACAGACACCTCGGCCCCCGCTCTACCCACTGGCCCTGCACAGGCTGTGACCTTCCTGCATCAACAAAGGGGCCGGCGAACCCCAGCCTGGGACTCTCAGGAGCAGGCAAGATGCTGCCAGGGTGCAGATAACCAGCTCGTGCCAGCTAATATACTAGGCCGCACGGGGCGGGCGGGGGGGGCAGGGGACTGGCTAACGGCAGCATTTCTCAGCTGTGGGGGTCCCCATTCAGCAAAACCAACCTAATGCCACGGTGGGTCTCAGACGGACGGACGGCCAGGAGTCTGATTTCAAATAGCTTTATAGCTGGACAATACAAAAAGTTTTCCTTTAATGCTCAGACTGTTAAAACGGGGCAAGACCCTCTGGTCCTGCAGAAAGCTCTGGGAGGTTAAAAACGGTTACAAACCACACCAGCAACCACTTTACAAAAGGGAACAAGTCATCAAAACAGCAAAAACTGAACAAAACCAGGGGATTCCCCCAACCTACCCGAGCGCCGCAGGGCCCAGCCAGCTCCAAGCCCCTCACACAGCACACAGGCCAGCTGCCGCCCCGTCCAGGGTGCCCAGCGAGGGTCGGGATAGCCCATGGCTACTAAACACAAGCAGCTGTTAGCCAGCTAGCAGTCCTGCCTCCGGGCGGTGTGCGCGCAGCATGGTAAAGTGGGCACCTCCCAGCGCTTCTCTTCTCAGAACACCCACCCTGCCCCTGCCAGGCCCCTGCCCCCGGCCTGCCCACCCCCCTCAGCCATTGGGAGCAGGAAGAGACCCACCCCATGTACCAGGCCAGGCCTCTGGGTTCACCCTTCCCCCCAGGAGTCTCTCTCGGCTGTAACTGGTTCCAGACAGTGACATCCCTACTCCCGGCTCGCCAATCTCGCTCTGCGCCACAGGTGGAAAGCAAGCTGCCCCCTGCACCGCATGCACTGGCTAAGGGGCACTCCCGGCCCGGGGGACAGCAGGTAGGCACAGGGCCCTGAATGCAGGAGTCGGTTCCAGAATCCCGGCTTTGATTTAAGAGCGTGGCAGCCGAGAGAACCTCACAGACACGACCCGAGGGCAGCCGCGCCCTGGCTGAGCCTCCACAGGGCCTGAAACAACAGCGCCGGGTGGTGTGAACGAACTGCCAGGCAGCCGAGGGAACCAGACGGGCTGGTGATCGGAGCTGCCCGGGGAGCAGCACGGCAGGTTGGGAGCCAGGGAGACCAGCCCTACAGCGGGCTCCGTCCCTGGTACAGAGGGAAGGGCTGCTGGCAACCCCAGGAAAACACCCCCACTGCTGCTGATTGCCTGCTCCGAGCCCTGTGCGTGAGGGGGGGGGGGGGGGAGAGGGACTCCCAGACAGACTGAGCTGACGTCGCCACGTTGTTCAGAAGCTGCTTCCATGGGCAGCTCCTCCCGGGGGGCAGGGCGCCGAGGGGGGTCTCGTCGCAGACGCTATGCATGAGTGACCAGGAGAATCCCTCTGGCGCCTGCAGCAGGCCCGGCTCAGCCAGGCGGAGCAGGCTGGGGCTGCGCTCCGAGGGGGGAATCCCGGCCACGCGTAAGCCCCACGCGCAGGGCACCGCACGCGGCCTGGGTAAAGGGAGCGAAAGCCGCCTTCCCTGCTGCTCAGACGCACGCGGGCACCACACAGCTCTGTGCTGCAGACCCACCGCCCTCCCCTCCGTCAACAGCACAGGGCTGCTTGGGATGTGGTGAGACACCCCCCATCTCCCCCCAGGACACAGCCCCCACCAGCTCCGCCCCGTAGAGACTGCTCGGAGCATCAGCACTTGCAGGATGCCCCCTGCCCCAGGGCTCTGTGGGGGACAGTCGCTTACTCTGCCCCCGGACAGAGATTCCGGCACCGCTGGCTGCTCAGCTCGGCCCGTAACAGAGACCTCCGCCCCGATCTGGACGTCACATGCCGGGCTGGCAGGCGCGGGGGGCAGGAACTGGTCTCGCCTCCCCCAGGCCCAGCCACACGGACGAGCAGGAACCGAGAGGAAACATTACCGAAGCCAGACGCCAGCACTCGACATCGTCTCTTGCACGCAGGGAGAGGGGTGGCTACAAAATAGGGCGGAGGGGGATTGGCCCAAAAACCAAGCAGGGATCTGTACAAGGGGAGGGCAGCACGGCCCCTCCCTAGCCGGGCCCAGCGCCCGCTCAGCCGTCATTGGCCGCCACCAGCTGCCCCATGCCCTCCCGGATGTAGACGGACTGGATCTCCTTGGTCTTCAGGCAGTAGTCGCAGGCCCAGACGGCCGAGGCCTCGGTGGTGAGCAGCCCGTAGGCGTTCTCCGTCATGCCCGTGCACTCCCGGTGGAACCACTTCTGGCAGGAGGCCTCGCACAGGATGGCGTCCTGGTCATCGTTCACCTCGCTGCGGCAGGCCCCGCAGGGGTACACCAGGCCTGGCGGGGGCTGGTGCCCAGAGTTGCCAGAGGCCTTGCTGGAGGGCGGCAGGCTGTTCGCTTCGGGGGTGCCGCTGCTCCGGCTGGCGCTGCCGGGGGCGAAGCTCGGCTGGGCCCCGTTCACCGCAGCCGGCGAGCCCGAGTGCGGCTCCTGGCTGAAGGAGCTGGGAGGCGGGTTGAGGTTCTTCCCCCCGTCATCCCCCCCAGCCGGGAAGCCGGGGTCAGCCCCAGGGAAGGGGCTGGTGTTTGGGGGCAGGTTCTGGCTGGGCCGCTGCATGGGCGACTGTCCAAAGAGATTGGCGGGCTGGCTGAACCTCTGGGCCATTGGGGGGCCGGCAGGGGGATTCAGGGCAGGCCCGGGTGCCATGTCTCCCCGGGGAGGCTGCCCCATGGTGGGGGAGATCATGGGCCCAAAGCCCCCGACTGGCCCCTGCATGAGCTGCCCTGCGGGGGGGCTGAAGCTCTGTCCGAGAGTCTGGTTGAAGGGCTGGCTGGGGAAGCTCATGCCACCGGGCTGCACATAGTTGGGGTTCTGGGGGGGCATGCTGAAGGCTGGGCCCATCTGGCTTGGGGCGAAGGGCGGGGGCTGCCTCCGCATGGCCTGGGGGCCCCCTCCGTAGCCCGGTGGCACCTGGGAGGTCATGCCCCCCTGCATGCGGAAGTTCCCAAAGGGCACAGGGTTGCCGAGGAACGGCGCCGACGGGGCCCCCACTTTAGGCGCCCCAAAGTCATCTTCAAAGGGGTTGGAGGCCACCAAGTGGTCGACCATTGGAGTCGGGGGCGGGGCGAACTCCGAGAGATGGGAATAGGCAGGACCCTGTGGGGAAAAGGCAGAGGAGTTAGTGTGGGGCTCACCCACGCAACAAGCAGACGTGTGGGGCCGGGGCCTGCCAGGAGCGCAGGGCCTGGGAGGAGAGACAGAGCACCGGCAGGGCCAAGCCCACCAGTTCCTCCACACAGCCTGGCAACAGACGGCATTCGGAGCCGCGGGAAGCCTCATGCTACTGGGAGAGGGAAACTGAGTCCTGGCTGGAGCAGGGACCCTGGGCTACTAGCGCCATCCACGTCCAAGGAACCTGAGACGCCGGGATAGTCCCCAGCCCATGGGAACGGCTTTGGAGGACGGGCACCGCTGCCCGTACAGCCCCCACTGGCGGCTCCACGGGGGGATGCGTCTGTCCGTCCGTCAGCTCAGCTCCCTTCCTCTCATCCTACAAGCTGCAGGGAACTCCAAGCAGCCCCAGGGTTTGGCTGCAGCCTGCTGTAGGTGGGGCTGCCTGTGCCGCCAGAACCTTTTGGGGGTCTTGCCCCCAGGTGCCATGCATGCCTCTCATGGGGCCCCGGCCACGCCCCTACCTGTGTGTTGGATTTGCGCCGTTTCTTTTCAGGGCTCTTCATTTGCAGACCTGTGAGGAGAAGCACCGGTGAAGTCAGGGAGTGCAGTCAACCCCGGCGTGGCCTGAAGACAGCCTGTCCCCCGCCCTCCCCCCCGACCTGCACAGAGAGAAAATAAGGACCAGCATCTCCCCCCACCCTGTGCTCCCGCTCTCAAGCTGGCCCTGCACAAAGAACAGACACCCCCCAAGCCTCCCTGTTCTCACACCCGATCTGCTCCCCCAGGGCAGGGTCCGTTTCCAGCCCATTCATGATGGGACGGCCTGAGATGGTCACTGTAACTCATCTAGGGAGAGCAGAAGCAGCCCAAAGCGGCCCCAGGACTGAGCCGCACCATGGCCCCGCGTGTACACCCCTGGTTCTCAGCTGCGCGCAGGGTGGCTGGTCTCCCGGTCCTGCTCCCCAAGAGCTCTGTTCCCTTCCCCCACAAAGGGCCAGGCTCCGGCTGTGTTCAGCCCGAGCAAGCTCAACCTGTGGGCAGGACGGGCCGGAGGGGCCGGCTGCTGCACCCGCCAGGCCTTCGCTCGGACTCTGCGCTCCGGCCCGTCCTGCGCTGCCAACCACACCCGCAGGGCCGGGCCCAACTCAGCCCTGGGTCCGCCCCAATTCACCCCCTGCCTGCAGTCGGGCGGCTTGTGCTGGCACAGCCAGGGCATGGCCAGCCCCCCTTGGAAGCACCGTGGGGCAGGGACCCATGGCCCAGGTTCTCCGTGCAGAGCACCAGGCATAGGGCCAGTAACGATGGGGCCCCCCCGGCCCTGGCCTGCCCTCTGCAAGCCCTGTCCAGGGTAGGAGGGGGCCGTACAGACCCCAGCGCCCCGGGGCTACAGCCCAGCATTTACCAGTCACGCAACAGCCCTGCCAGCATCACTGCCCCAGCGCCCCACATCCCTCAAAGCCCCCCCGACCCCCTCCGTGACCCTGCCAATCCGCCCTCCCCCCACTAAAATTCCCTCATCCCCTTCGAACGCCCCCAGACCCCACCACCCCCTGAACCATCTTATGGCACCCCCACGTGCCCCCCAGCCCCGCCCCATGGCCGCCCCCCGCTCACCCCCCCACGTGCCCCCCAGCCCCGCCCCATGGCCGCCCCCCGCCCACCCCCCCACGTGCCCCCCAGCCCCGCCCCATGGCCGCCCCCCGCTCACCCCCCCCACGTGCCCCCCAGCCCCGCCCCATGGCCGCCCCCGCTCACCCCCCAGCCCCGCCCCGCTCACCCCCCCACCTGCCCCCCAGCCCCGCCCCGCTCTCACCTGCCTTCCCCTGCTTCCTGCCGGGTCCGCCGGGGGGGGCACTGCCCGGCGGGTTGGGGGGCCCCGGGGGGGGCGGCGGGGCCGGGACTCCTCCCTCCAGCTTCTCGGGGTGCGGAGCCGCCATGGGGGGCCCGGGGCTCAGAGCCGGGGGGGCCCGGGCTGCGCCATGGCCCCGCCGAGGGGAGGGGGCTCCGCGCTGCGGCTCCGGCCCGCACTCAGGGCGGCCGCGCCGGAACCGGAAACTGGCCGGGCCCTACCACCGCGGAAAGAGGGGGCAGAAACCATTCCTCAGGGGGGCGGGCCCCACCACTCCGCGTCCGGTGGGAGGGGGACCGGGCGGGACAAACCATTCCAAATGGGAAACGGGGGGCGACTACCACTCCCGGGATTAGACTATTCCACACACGGGGGGGGGGGGTACTGGAACAGACCATTGCAGCAGCCTATTCCACACAGCGGGTGTGTGTGTGTGTGTGTGTACTGGAACAGACCATTGCAGCAGCCTATTCCACACAGCGGGGGGCTGGAACAGACCATTGCGGCAGACTATTCCACACACGGGGGGGGGGGGGGGGTACTGGAACAGACCATTGCAGCAGACTATTCCACACATGGGGGGGGGTGTGCTGGAACAGACCATTGCAGCAGAAAGAAAATAAGAAATACTTTTCTTTTTGCTGACACAGACTAACACTGAAACCTGTCATTGTGGGGGGTGGGCGGGCTGGAACAGACCATTGCAGCTCAGGGAGCCAGGCTCCTGGATTCTGCTCCCTGGGGTCCCTGAGCCAGTGGCAAGCCCCTGAGCCCCCCACCCTGGGAGCTGACCCCCTCGCTGGGGCCCCTGCCCATAGGGCACCCTCAAGCCGGGCCCTGCCCAGGGGGGGCTAGAGGGAGCCACTGCCCCTCCACTGCTTCCCCCAGGAGCCAGGGCAGGGCAGGGCAGGGCTGGGCCAGGCACTCCATCTCTCTGGGGCTGTCCAGCCCCTCCCGTCCGCCATCGCAGGTGGGGGCTGAGCCCTGGCCCAGATCTGAACGGCCCTGGCTGGGGGGCAGCTGGACGCAGGGCAGGGGCAATGCTCTGCCGCCCACCCGCTGCTGGGGTGTTCCCTCATTGGCAGCTGCCAACCGCAGCAGGAGGTGCCCGGGGGAAGAGGTCTCGGGCAGGGGCAGTTACGGGCCCTTGTAAAGCTCAGGGTCTAAGCGCCATGGGGAGGGGCCGCTGGGGTCCCATTCAGCCTGCTGGCTCAGAGACCCCCTCAGCCAACACGCACCCATGGCCCCTGGATAAGGAGCAGCTGCTGGAGATGGATGCAGCATGCACTCTCCCCCCCACGCCAGCCCAGGAGTCACACTCAGCCACGCGTTAAAGAAATACTAACTTTAATAATAACCATCCGATTCCTTTGGTATAATCAAGACCTGGTAACAAATCAAACCCATATAAAGGAGAAAGAGATAAGGGGGAGGAGGGAAAACAAAACCCTCCCCCCATCTGAGCCCCAGCTGACTCCTTGGGGGGAGCAGGAGACGTGAGGGGCAGGGTTACACTTTGGCTTCAGAGTATAACAATGTGCATGCAACACTGGGCTCTCCCCACTCCGTGCAGACCCCGGCTCCACGCCCTGCAGGGAGAGGGATCACCTGCCACAGCAGCAGAGCCTGGGAAGCCCAGGAGGCTGCTGCGGGCGGACACTGCTTAGCGCTGGCTGTGGGGAAGCAGCAAAGCTCAGGCCAGCCGTCTTGTCCAGCCCCCTGGGACATCCGCAGCCAACTTGTCCCCTGGTGTGGGGCGTTCCAGTTCCCCCCTTCCGGCTGCCATCTGGCTGGGTGCTACATGCTTCCTTTGGCTGCGTGGTTGGCCCGGGCCGAGCTGGGGGACAGGGAACTGGCAGAGTGTAGAGCACTGCCCCTCCCAACAGCTGGGGGGAGGGGGGCAAGGGGCTCCTCCCCTCCTATGGAGAACCCCATTTACCTCACCCAATGTCCATCCATGTCTCTCCCTGGACACAGGCTGGGAGTTGCCTTTCAGGATGAGGATGGGACTGTGAGCAGCCTGCTGCAGAAGGGGCCACCCAAGCCCGGCTTCCAGCCAGCAGGACGCTGGGACAGGGACAGGCCTGGCTGTGGCCTCTGGGTGCCGGTGGAGCCTTGCATGAGGACAGGGGCTGCGGTCCCAGCACCCCCACAGCAGCCGGGGGTGGGGGGTGACTGCTCGCCCCAGGGCCAGCTGCTTTGCATAAGTATCTGGGACCTGCAGAGGGTCAAGGCACAGAGTTAATACGTAAAGTGATCGGGTACATTCGGCGTGCAGCCGGCCCAGCCTTGTGCTTCGCGGAGCAGAGCGCCGGGTTCACCCGGGGAGGGCAGGGGGCCCTCCACTCCCGGGCTCTGGGGAAGGTTTCCCTTGTTCTCGCCCTGGCAGCAGGAGCCCTGGCGCTGTCTGTGGGGTGGGGTGGGGGTGGCTCTCCCAAGGGGTCACGCAGGTGGTGCCACCCGTGGGTGCTGGCCCCTAGGGATTGCAGGGGAACGGCAGATGAGAATCCAGCCCTTCCCTGCTGGGGGTGAGCTGCCTCTCAGGGGAGGGCGGGGGCCAAGAGCACTCTGCAACCTCCAGACAGGCAGGGCTCTGAGCCAATAGGACTGAACCCTCACCTTCCTCACAGAGGCTCGGCAGGCACTCAGCCGTCGGGGCAGGCTCCCTCCCACCCGCCCCGCCCGAGGGGGGATGAACACAGGGCGAGGGCGAATGCGTGTGGTTGCGATCGGCCCTCGGAGCAGTGCCCGCAGCCGCCCGCAGGGCTGGAGTTTGGTGCTAGCGGAAACAGGCCCCCTCCCTCTGCCCCAATACCCAGCCCCGGATCCCCCGGCCGTCTCCAGCTCTGCTCTGTCTCCAGAGGGGCTGGTGTGAGCCCAGGGAGTCTGAGCTGATGGCGGGGAGCCCCCGGGCCTCCCGGGGAAGCAGCGGCTGAAACAGTCCAAGAGCCCTGCTGGCAGAGACGGGGTGAGAAGCCAGGGTGGGCAGGACCCGGGGGGCTCCGCCGAGTTCCCCACGCGCCTCACAGTCTCCTCTCCACGGGCTGCTGCAGACACAGCTCGCTGCCCGCCGAGATGATGGGCAGGTGATTGTCCATGTGGTAGCTGATCAGGTGACTGACGCTCTCGAAGCGATGATCCTTCGTCCGCACCTGCAGGAGCCAGAAACGGGGCTCAGGGGCTGGCCAGGAAGTGGGTGGAGCCTGGAGGCACCTTCGCCCTCTTGTGACCAAATGAGACATGGCAGCACAAACTCCGCAGAGCTGAGCCAGTGTCCTGTCCCGTCCACCCCCACACCGCTTGCAGGACCTGGCTGAGGCATCTCCAGGAGGGAGGGGTGGCCGTACCCACCTCTGGGGCGGGGTGGCTAAGGGCCCATGGGGCTGAGCTGGAGCCAAGGCCGGAGCGGGGCAAGGCTCCTGTCAATCGTTCTCACACACAAGAAACCAGGAGCCCGTGGGGGGCAGAAATATGGGGTGCTGGCCCCGTGCCCAGCCAGCACCCCGGGAGACCGGCAGGGTAACACCAGGCAGTGGCTTGGCTTTGCTCTGGGCTCCCAGCTCTGATTAGCTCTCCCCCCGAGCACCAAGCCCATAGGACTGGGGAAGGGCGCCACCGCCGTGGCCCCAGGGCGACTCACCACTCCCTCGGGGTCGACCAGCAGCAGGTGTTTGGGCTGCCCGCCCTGCAGCCCGGTCAGCACGTACTGGCCCGGTGTGGTGGTGCTCTCCCGCACCAGGAAGTCGCCGTTCACCTTCAGCAGCTTCTCCGCCTCCTTGCGGCTCATCTTCCCGTGGTACCAGGGCTCCCGCCGCAGCTGCTCCTCCATGGAGGCCAGGAGCTGGGCCGGCGGCAGCCCCACCGGCACCGCGGGCGGGACGCGCAGGGCATCCTCGAAGGGCTCTGCGGGGGGAGAGGAGCAGGGGTTGGATGGACACAGAGCCCACACCCACGCCCGTGCCCTGGGGCGCTAGCTGGTCAGACAGAGGCAAGCCAGGCCCCACAGCGCCAGTCAGTGCCAGCCCAGGGCTGCCGCAGGGGGCCAGCAGGACGGGCCAACCCCACTCACTCATGTCGAAGAGGTCTCGCTGGGCACTGCCGTTGGCCGTGCCCGGGATGCTGGCGGCAGAGGCCTGGCGCGACCTGTCCAGGTTCTGCACGTTGACATAGGACGGGTCGTCAAACAGGTCGGTGCGGATGGCTGGGCCAGCGCCGGGGGCGTATTTATCCCTTCCTGCAGGGAGGAGAGCTGCAGTTAGCAGGGCTTGCCAGCCAGAGAGCCAGACCTTCCCCCCCCCACCTCAGCTACAGGGTCCAACACCAACACCCCCCTCTCCCCCCGCTGGGCCTTGGGTTACCCCAGGGACCCCAGCAGAGACCCCAGCTAGGGGGCAGCAGGGGACCAGCCCTGCACTCTGCTGGGATCCCTTGATTTGCTCCACGTGATCCTGGCAAACCCAAAGATGATGCAGAACCGGACCCAGGGACATGAAAGCCCTGGGGCATTCGGCTCCCTGCCTTGGCACACACAGGGCACTGGGCCAGGTGCCATGGGGGATGCTCAGAGATTAGCCTGCCCCACTGTGGAGGGCAGCATGGAGGCAATGCTGGAGCTGGCACCGCTGTGCGGGGCAGGAAGGCGTACGAGGCCGTGCCAGGCCCCAGCAGGTGGGCGAGGGAGCCTGTGGCACAGCTGCCCGTGGTCTGGTACCTTGGGCAGGAGGGTGCTGCTTCCGGGGGTCGAGCTCTGCGCTGGACATCTGGCCCACAGGCTGCAGGAGGAAGAGACAGGCAGTGAGTAGCCGAGGCTCAGACTGCTCCCTTCTCCTCCCCGTGCCCGCAGCGCCCAGCTCCAGTGGCCTCCAGCCTGACCATCTGCCACCCATCCCTCTCCGACTGGCGACAGGCAGCTCCTTCGGGAGCGGACTGGCCTACAGATGCCCCCTGGGCATGGCCATACCCTGCCAGGTTTCACTCTGGGGTCTGAGCAGGCAAGGGGGACTCATTGGCCAGGCTCAGCCCTGAGTCGCTTCCTCTCTTTCCGGCCACACCATGGGGATGGCAGCTCCCCCCTGCTCCGAGCTGGCACCAAGGGACCCACCCGGCACGGCTTTGGGAAGGGGCGCAGTGGGACGAGCCGGCGAGAGCGACACCCCCCCGTGGTGAGCGGTGCTTACCAGCGTTGCGCCCAGGTGGTTGGGCGTCTGTGCCGCGCTGGCGCCGTCACGCAGCCGCATGTCCACCACGCCCCCGAGGGGCGGCTCTTTGCCGGGGAAGTCGTTGTAGTATTGGTGATCCGATGGCTCTTCCTCCTCCTCGTCCCAGGCCGAGCCGTCGAACCCGGCCATCCTAGGGGGTGGGGAGCACTGGGTGAGTGGCAACGCGCCCGCTGCTCTCCCGTGAGCTCAGTGCCCGGCCCTCCACCAAGGCCGCTGGTGTTCCTCGTCTCAGGCCCAGCAGCCCCTGGACTGGACCCAGGCAGCCAGCGCATCCTGCCCAGAGCCCGGCTAGCCCGGGAGCTCCAGGGGCTCCCCCCACCCTGCAGCCCCCCCGTACCTGTCATGGGGAGTGACAAGCTTTGGGGGGTTTTTCAAGTACTGCTTGAAGCGCAGCTCGAAGGCCTGCCCAATGGTGCTGATCACGTCCTGTGCCAGGCCCTCGGGGCACTCCAAGATATGGCAGGCTGGAGAGGGAACAAAGCAGGGCTCAGAGGGAGGGACACCCCCCTCCACACACACACACACACACACCCCGGGCACTGCCAGGCTCTCGTTACACCCACCCCTGGCCCACCTTGGCAGCAGGGCCCCAGCAAAGCAACAACTGCTGCTGCAGGCCCGGAGCCAGCCAGGGGAGCGCGGGGGTGGGGGGGCCGCCAGCCCAGCTCTCGTGGCCCTGGCTGGCTGGGGGGCAGCCCTGGGCTGAGGCAGGCGTCCAGCAGCCGTGGGCGGCCGGGAGATGGCAGAAGTCACTCACCTCTCTGATTGACGGGGTCTTTGGCAACGTAGGCGACGTACTCTGCAGTGTCCTGTGGGTGAGACGCAGCGGGTGAGGTGGCAGCGGCACCTGGAGCTGGGGGGGTGGGGGTGCCGCACCTACCCGTCGCCCACAGCCAGTGCTCAGCACACCAATGGCAGTCCCAGGCGTGAGGCTAGGGTGAAGGGCCAGGGGATGTCGCAGGGCACCAGCCCGGCCCTGCTGGCGTGGCTCACCCCTGCTTGGGCAGTAAGGGGGGTGCTGGCCAGATGCAAGGGCTTGGGTCAGAACGGCGCCGCGAGTGGGCCAGCCGTGGGGGAGAGCCCCCACCCCCACGAGGGAGCCCTGGGCGGAGGTGTGATGGAGCCCAGCCATCAGGGGAACCTGGACACGGCGCAAAGGCCTCCAGCTGCTCACTCACCGGGTCCCCCCCGGAGGCGAAGGAGATGGACTGCATGTGATGGTTGGCGATGATCTGTGGGGAAGGGAGAGCCGTTGGTTAGACACAGCCCCCGGCTGCTCTGCCCAGCCAGGGACGCCTGTGGGGGGGAGACACCCCCAGGGACGTGGGGTCTCCGCTCGGCCTTCAGACCCCCCCGCCCCAGAGCTGGCAGCATGGACCTGCCCTGCACAGTGCCCCATGTTGCGGAGTCAAGGGCCTGGGTCGAACCAGTGACCCTGCGCGGGGGGCCCAGCACAGGGGGACGAGGGGCAGGCCTGGCCCGTGTCCCCCAGGCAGACAGGGAGTGGAGCTGGATAGGCGGGGGCAGGCGCCCCACTCCGGCCCCCCCGAGCCTCGCTCCTGCCCGGCCAGTCTCACCTGCTTGCAGTCGGACGCCATGAGGTTGAGGCTGCTGGTGGAGATGGTGAGGGTGATGGGCATGCCGGCGAACTTAAGGTTGCTCTTGCCCAGGATGGAGTTGAGGGAGCGGCCGCAGGGCTGCGGAAGCAAAGGACCGTCCGCTAGGGGGCTGAACACCTCTCACTGCCCAGCCAGGCCCCGAGTGTCCCGGGGCTCCAGCTCTTCGCATCGGCCGCCCCCAGGCCTGGCACGGAGCGACCGGGAGCCTCTCGCCGAGGCCCTGGGCCAGGCGGGAGCAGAGCTGGGCTCAGTCACACCAGCCCCTGTGCAGGCCCCACCACCCCTCACCTTCCAGGAAAGGCAGCAGCCCGGCCCCTCCTGCCTGGCTTCTGGCTCTGCTCGATCCCCGCCCCACATCCATTAACCCCGGGCGCTGGGTGGGGGAGGGCTGCGCTCGAGCAGCCGCCTCGCCCCTCCATTAGCAGCAGACAAGGGCCGCAGGGACTTAGCCCAGCCCAGCCACCTCCCACTGCAAGGGGCAGACGCAGGGGCCGGCCAGGAGTGGGCTGGAGGCTCCTGCTCCAATGGGAGGGGGGGAAGCAGGGGTGCGCATGGGCACCCTCCAGAGATCCATGAGGAGGGGGTGTGCATGTGCCTCCCTCCCCCCTCTGCAAACACAAGGGCTTCCCAGCCCCCACTGTCCGTCCCCCCCCCCGAAGCCTCCTGCCTGATTCCTAGAACCGGGTCAATTCCAGATGAGCGGGGGCTGGTCCTTCCTGCCTCCCTGGGGTGAGAGCAGGAGTGTGTGGGAGGTGAAGGAGCCAGAGTCCTGGCACCCACGCCATGTCCGCCCCTCGCCCCCACCCCTGGCCCCAGGGAGTCAGCGCCAGGGCTGCCCCGACTCGGCCCCCCTCCAACCGCCGGAGCGCGCTGCCTGTACCCGGCCCGGCCTTACCTTCCTCCTCCGGACGGCTCCTTTGGCACCGGGCACCGCCTCGCACACCAGGCTGATCGCCTCCCTGCGGGGAGCACAGGGCGAGTCAGGGCAGCCCCAGGGAGCAGCCAGGCCCCAGCCACTTCCCCCGAGGAGCCCCCCGCAGTATCCCTTCCCCCGGGATACTGCCCGGTGACACACAGACCCAAGGGCAGGCAGGGCAGGCACAGATCTTAGCCCACTTGGGGCGAGCGAAGCTACACGGAGACGGGCCCCTAGCCCAGGGCCTGGAAGCGGCTCTGCAAGGGGGATCGGCCCTGCCCCCCAGAGAGGCTGCAGTCGTTCAGACATACCAGCCTTGTGCAAAGGGGTCAAGGGTCATGGCTGGGCACAGAAAGCGGGGAGGGGCTGGGAAGAGACTGCCATCCGGAGAGTCCCAAACCATTCTCTGCAGGCCGGCCCAGCGGGGCCCGGCCGGGGGGGGGGGGGGGAAGGGACGCGGGCGGAGCCCAGCCGGGGGAGGGATGCGGGCGGGGCCCCCTTTGCCTGGCAGAGGCTGGAGCGAGCGTCTGGTTTCACTAAGAAGCCCATCGACAGATGCACCGGTCTCCTTGGTACCTCCTCTGCAGCTGCCGTTCAGACCCCCGCAGGCTCCTTGGGGGGCAGGGGGCACCATGGGGCTTGCTCTGGGCCCAGCGTGGCCTGGCTGCTCCCCCGAGCTTGGCTCACCCGCAGGGCACTGGGTCAGAACCCACCCTCTGGGCCCGTGGGCATCAGCGCAGGGGCACGAGCGGGTGCCCCTCCCAGCGTGAGGCCTCTCTGCCCACAGCCCGGCTCCCAGGAGGTGGGGCAGCCTGGGGCTCACCTGGTGACCTGAGTCCTGGTGTTGAAATCCAGCGCCCGCATGGACTGGAGAACTTCCACGCAGCCCATGTACTGAGAGAGAGAGAGAGAGAGCATCAGACGGCAGGATAGGGGTCAGCCCCATAACCCCCCAAGCCCGCTGGGACGGCACAGCCCAGCCCCTCCCGCCTGCTCCAGGCTGCAATGCTGGCAGGCTGCTCCCCCAGCCCCACAGCTCCAGCCCCACAGCTCCCAAGCGCCGTAGGGTGAGCTGCAGGGGTGGAATGGGGAGGGGCTGGGGCTGGGCACTGGCTGGCCTCACCGACGGCCCCCCATGGGCTCACACGGGGAGGTGGGGAGCAGAAATATATCACGGCGCTAAAGAACACCGCCCCCGCCCCCCCCCCCCCCGGTGTTTCTCGAGGGGAGGGTCTGGGTTGGTGCCTGGCTCTGGGGCACCATCCCTCAGATGCCAACGCCCCCCAGGCGCCCCCTGGGGGATTTCACCACACAGAAAACTGGGGTGCCAAACCCCTCAGTCACTGCACACGCCCAGCCCCATTCCCAGGATGGTTCCGGGAGCCCGCTGGTGCCCCCTTGGCTTGGCAGAGCCCTGCCTCTCTTGGCTGAGGCCAGCTGGGTAAGCACTGGCCCTGGGGGCCTTTGGTCCCTGCTGGGCTAGGCACTCACGCCAGTCGCAGGAACTCTCACTTCTGCTTACCAAGAACAACGCTTCTCTATTCTGTGCCCCCCGTTTGTGGCCTTGATGCCGAGGTGGGGAGGAAGGATCCCCCCGAAGAGCTAAATCCAGCCTTCCCTGTCTCTTCCTATGCTGCGGGGATGGGGGCGCAGGGCTCTGAGGGGAGGCCCCCAGCAAGGGACTCTGAGCAGGGCCCCCTGCAGGCTGGAAACGGGGCTGCTTAATCCTGGCTTAGGTCACAAGTGAAACGAGTTGGCTGGCCTCAGCCTGGTGCTCTGTGTGCACGACCTGCCCCAAATGCGTCACACACACCCAGGCTGTGAGCAGGGGGCTGCCCGGCAGGAGGGGGCTGCCCAGCAGGGCTGGGTGTGGGAAGCTGAGTCCCCTTCCACAGCCCTGCGCCCTGCCCCAGCCTCCGAGGCAGCACTCGGCAGAGGGACCAGCCCAGCTGAAAAGCATGAGGCAAACAGGAAAGGGCCAGCCCAGCTGGGGGAAGTGCCTGGCGCTGCCCCACCACGCACGGGGCTCTGCAGGCTGAGCGAACATTGCGGGCGGGCCCCAGCTACCCCACCCTGGGGGGAGACAGCCAGGAGCGCCCCAGCACCAAGCCTGAGGGCGTCTCTCGGAGCAGAGAGCTGGGGTATCGGGCTCTAAGCACATGCACTGCCGTGGCCAGCGAGTCTGGCTCGCTGCTGCCCTCTGCCGCATGGCGCCAGCGCCGCAGTGCCAGCACGTCCTGGGGTCTGTCCCCAGGGCAGGGTTTAAGCAGCGCCCATGGATTGGTTCCACACCTCCTCCTAAATTATTGGGAGTGGACCACACCCCCCTGACTGATTTGGCCTTCACCACTGGTTCTCTGCTTGTGAGGTAACTCCTTTCTCTTCATGTGCCGGGATATTTATGCCTGGATCTCTAATTTTCACTCCATGCACCCGAAGACGTGGGTGTTTCACCCACAAAAGCTTATGCCCAAATAAATCTGTTCGTCTTTAAGGTGGCACCGGACTCCTGGTTGTGCAGGTGTGGCTGGGCATGCCCAGTTATACCCGTGCCAAGGCACATGGGGGTAAAGGGTGGTCCAGCGGATGGCGCAGCCCAGAGACTTTGATCCCAGCATGCAGTGCTCCCCCTCCACGTGAGTGGCCAGGCAGCAAAGCATGCTGGGAGCTGCAGTCTCCACGGGCACCTCTGACGAAGCCCCCCACTGCCAAAGCAAACGGCCAGGGCGGGGGTCCCGGCATGGAGCGACAGGCGCCGCGGGAGGGACCCCCAGCTGGGAGCGGGCTGGGCTGGGTCACAGGGAGGGGAAGGCTCCTGGCCACCTGCATCTGCTCGGCAAGAGCCTCCATGCCCGACAGACTCCTCGTGGACATGGGCACCAGGGAGCCTGGCAACACTTCTCCACGGAGCAGCTGTGTGCTGGAGAGCTGCCTCGGGCTGACAGTGCCTCCCACAGCGCCCGTCTGCGAGGGCATCTGCCTGGCGGACTCGGGAGGTACCCTGATCCCAGCTGCCCCCACCCCGCCTGCCACACCACTCCACTCGCAGGGGGTGCGGCAGCCGCCAGCCCAGGCGCTTTGAGACATTAGTGGGGTGCCCTCCGGAGGGGCGGGGGCCAGCCAGCCGTGGCTGAGGTGCACAAAGGGGGAAGAAAACCCCACTGGGCACACAAAGGAAGCAGCTGTGTCCAGAGCAGCTCCCCGCCCGGCCTGCAGGGGATGGGCCCCGGTTTGGAGAGCTCGGGGAAGGGCTGAGGCACTGGACATGCAAGTTCCTTCCTCCCTGAGCAGCAGCCACACAGGGCCGGGCACTCGCGGGCCGCCTCCCGCATGCAGGCAATGACAGCGCCCTGGGCAGGGTTCAGAGACACTGCCCTGCCTGGCCCTCCCGGTGTCTCCCCCGAGCCCCATCCCGTCCCCGACAGGGCCCCCCCAGATCCGATCCTGGCCTCCCGGGAGCCGTGTTCCCCCTGGAGGGCAGTGCACAGCCCCACACACTGCCCTGCCGGGGCGTGGAGCAATGTCCCCTGCGGGGGGGCTGGGCCCCTCCCCCGCCGCACTCACCCTGACGAGGTAGGAGACGCCGGGGCCCATGACCTTGTCGTCGGGGTGCAGCCAGCCGCGGGTGGGCTTATTGACGAAGCTGCCGTGGCGGGTCCATTCGTCGCCCCCCAGCTGGCCGCCTTCCACCCGCGTCTTCTTCCCGCAGCTCAACTTGTTCATATCCTGGGGACAGACAGCGACAGGCCCCGCTGAATCGGGGCTGGGGGCGCCCGCCAGCGCCACACCCGGCTCCCCGAGGCTCCCCGCCTCCTTCATGCCGACGGCCGAGAAGCCCCGCAGGCTGAGCAGGTTGGAAGGGTAGGAGAGCTTCAGGTTGGCCATTTTGGGGAAGAAGGAGCACAGGGTGGTGGGGCTGTCCTCGGACTCCGACGAGAGCTCCCCGATGGGCAGCATGGGGCTGAGGGAGGAGGACGACAGGGAGCCGGGCAGGGACTCCACTGGGGACCCCGTGCCGGCCACTGCCTCCTCCAGGGAGGAGACCGACTCGTTCCGGAGGTGGCTGTATTTACTCTTCTGCAGCAGATCCATGCTGGAGGGGCTCAGGCAGGGCCAAATCCGGCTCTGGATCAGGCCGCTGGAGAGGCAAAGAGCCTAGGGCAGCCAGCACCCTGGAGAGCAGGATCTCCAGTAACACCCGGCCAGGCCAGCCCCCCACCAGCGCAGCATGACCGCTGGGAGAGCCGGGCCCCGAGCCCCTAGCCAATGAGCGTCACCGGGAGCAGGCAGGAGGAAGCAGCAGCGTCTGTCCCCCGGCAGAGCTCATCTCCCCGCGACACACAGCCCCGTGTGCGCCAGCGCTCCCCAGGCAGCGGCCAGGCTGGGTCCCGCTCGTTACAGCCCGTCAATAACAAGCAGCGTGGCGAGGACCGGACAGGGAGGGACGCGCTGGTGCAGGCAGCTGGAGAGCAACCCCTGCCCCCGGCGGTCCCAGCTCAGCTGCAGAGAGGAAGCAGGCGAGGCCGAGGGCTGCGCCCGACGGGGCCGAGCGCTTGGCAGCCCGGTGGGCGAAGCAGCCGGAGCTACAGGCTGAGCCCAGGGCTGCTGCTTCTCCACCTGTCAGGATATCCGCAAGCCGGGCTGCCCAGCGCCCCCCGCCCTGCCAGCCCGCCCCGGCCCCTGCCCCCAGCCCAGCTAGCAGGAAATCAACGGCATGAATATTTAAAGTCCGGAGACAAGGCAGCCACAGAGCGTGTTCCAGCCCAGCCCGGCTGCACTCTGGGCACCAGCCTGGAGCCGACGAGGCCCCTTGGTGGGCCCACGTGCTGGGGGCAGGGAGGCTGCTCCCCTCTCCAAGGCAGCGGGCACCAGGCAGGCTTGGCGGGGGGCGCGTGGGCCAGGAGCGATGTGGCTGGCGCACGCGTCCAGCCACGGCCCGGAGCCGCCGAGAGGAGCCGGGAGCTGGGCAGAGACCAAGCAGGGCCAGGCGCAGGGAGCTGGTGCGTTGCTGGCCCCAGCCAGAGGTGCAGGCGGAGCTGGGGAGGGAGCTGCTGCAGCCGCTGCTAATTGCTGCTGCTTCCTGGCCGCGCTGCTCTAAGTGACTGCGGCTCCCGGGAGAGGAGGGGGGCTGCTGCCAATCGGAAGGGCAGTGCTGACTCACAGCCTCTGCCCACAGCCTGGGGGGGGCTCGCTCCCTCCCGAAGGGGTGGGGTCGCAGGGAGGATCTAGAGCAGAAAATCAAGGTCACGGGGTGGGGCGGAGCCAGGGTGATGGCAGAGCAGGGGGCTTTGCCTGCTGAGCACATGGGGGGGGGGGGGGGCACAGACCGGGGGTGCCCTCTCCCTGTCTGTGTGCTGGCAGGGGGCACCACAGCTCCCCGTGCTTGGCCCCTTCCCCCATCCGGCTCGCGTCGCACCACTGACCAATGGGCTCCCCCAGCACCCCACTGCAAACTCCCCTTTCCGACGCCCCGCCCTCCCACTGGGGTGGAGAGAGCCTCCTTCTCTGCAGTGCCCGCAGCAGCTGTTTGCGGCCCCCTGCCCTTCCCAAACCTGCCAGCCACTCTGAGCACCGAGCTGGTTCCAGCACGCCGGGGCACGAGACCCACGTCCTCACGCCTTGTGTGTGTTACTTACAGCCAGGCCCAAGCCCCAGGGACTGGCAGCCCCCCACCCCGCCCCCCCATGCTGCTGCAGCTAGCCCTGGTCACGGCAGCACTGGGCTGAGGCCAGAGGCCTCTGGGGCAGCCTCGGGTCGGAGCGAGGGGGATACAATCAGCAACAGCCCCCAGGGCTACCTGCAAATTGCCAGCTCCCCGCTGGGCCGCAGAACCACGTCTGGAGAACACTGAGCTCTCTAGCCCCGGGCCAGGGATGTTTGGGCTGGTGGGCAGTCCTCACTAGTGTTCAGAGTGAACGCCCAATTCCGGCCACGCCGCTCAGAGCTATTGTTTCAGGCTCTCTGCAGACTCAGGACAACAGCGCTGCTTTGGCTGCTCTCCGGCCAGAAGGGCTGGAAACACAAGGGGTGGGGAGCACCCACAAGGGGTGGGGAGCACCCACAAGGGGTGGACCCCGAAGCAAACAAAAAGCCCTGGCTCCAGCCCTGGACCCAACGCCATGAGATTTCAATGGCAGGGCCCCTTACGGCCGCTCTGGCTCTGAATGGAGGCTGGAGCTGAGCCCCGCAGGGCAGGATGGGGATTCCTGGGCGCTGCACCCCTCAAAGGATGGGGAGCCCCGGCTCCAAGCCACAGAGCAGCACCACCTCGCCAAGGTCCGTCCCCCGCCCCCAGGTGTCAGCGCTTCCCGGCCGCTGTGCGAGCCCTGGCAGGCAGCCACGACAGCGAGGGAAATGGAAGTCTGGCCAAGGCTGGAAATAGCCTCCCGAGCGGCGCGTGCGGCGGCGCAAAGCGGCTGCTGCTAACTATAGCAGGGAGGCTCAGCCGGCCTCCGGGAGCCACCAGCACCACAAGAGAGTCCTCGGGCGCAGCGGTGAGACCCCTGTGCCCACCCCGGGAGACCCCCTGTGCCCCCTCCCAGGGAGCTCCCTGTGCACGCACACACACACACAGGGAGACCCCTGTGCCCCCCCGCTAGGGAGACCCCTGTGCGTGCACACACACACACACACACACACACACAGGGAGACCCCTGTGCCCACCCCGGGAGAACCCCTGTGCCCCCTCCCAGGGAGAGCCCTGTGCCCGCGCGCGCGCACACACACACACACACACACACACACACACACACACAGGGAGACCCCTGTGCCCACCCCGGGAGAACCCCTGTGCCCCCCCCCAGGGAGAGCCCTGTGCCCGCGCGCGCACACACACACACACACACACACACACACACACACACACACAGGGAGACCCCTGTGCCCCACCCCCGGGAGACCCCCTGTGCCCCCCCCCAGGGAGAGCCCTGTGCACGCGCACGCACACACAGGGAGACCCCTGTGCCCACCCCGCTAGGGAGACCCCTGTGCCCACCCCGGGAGAACCCCTGTGCCCCCTCCCAGGGAGCTCCCTGTGCACGCACACACACACACAGGGAGACCCCTGTGCCCACCCCGGGAGACCCCCTGTGCCCCCTCCCAGGGAGAGCCCTGTGCACGCGCACGCACACACGCACACACACACACACACACACACACACACACACACAGGGAGACCCCTGTGCGCCCCCCGCAGGAGATTCCTGTGCCCCCCCCCCCGGAAGACCCCTGTGCGCCCCCCGCAGGAGATCCCTGTGCCACACCCCAGGGAGATACTTGTATACCTCCAGCCCACCCCATGGAGATCCCTGTGCGCCCCCACCCCAGGGATATCCCTAGGCACCCTGCACCCCTCCCGCAGAGAGATCCCTGTGCGCCACCCCCCCACCCCCCAGGGAGATCCCTGTGCGCGCGCGCGCGCACACGCACACACACACACACACACACACACACACACACACACACACACACACACACACACACACACACACACACACACACACACACACACACACACACACACACACACACACACACACACACACACACACACACACACACACACACACACACACAGAGGGGAGAACCCCGTGCACACACTCCTCCCAGCAGGATTCACCAGCGCTCACCACAGCCTCTCGCACGAGGGAAGGACCATTCCAGGGGTCCCTGCAGTCCGTGGCGGAGCAGAGCTCACCCTGGCCTGGGGCCCAGCAGTGCTGCCCAGCCACTCGAAAGAAATGCAGGAAGCCTGGGTGCAGGAAGCCGCGACCCCCGTCCCCGGCATTCCCTGAGCCCCACAGCCTAGCCCGGCTGCATGCTCGTGGCAGGCATGGAGGGGGCTTGCGCCCCCCAGAGGCCAGGCAGCTGCTCACTGCCCTCTGCTGGAAGGGGCGAACAGCCAATGGAAATGGGGTCAAAGGTCACCGAGCGTTTCCCAGGAGAGTCCAGACGTCCCAGGCAAACTTCAAACAACACCCCACCCCGACCCCCGCCCAGCAAGCACCGGCCTCTTGGCTCCACCCCTGCACCGGGCTCTACCTGCCTAGCACGCCTGGGAGGGGGCTGGAGCTGTGCCCTGCCACTCTGCAGGAGGGGGGCAGAGCAGGCCCCCCCCCCCCCAACCCCCTGCTCTGCGCCTTTCCCACTGCCCGCCCCACCTCCCTGGAGCAGCTTCCTGCAGCGCAGGGGCCAGGACCCAAGCTGGCTGGAGTTGCACACAGGAAGCAGCTGCCCCTGGGAGCAGGGAGTGAGGGGCAAAGGGAGCGGCTCAGGGCTTCCCCTTAACTCCTTCACTCCCGGACCGGGCCCAGCCCCGGAGCACAGGGGTGGGGGACCAGGCATGGGCAGTGAGGGCTTGGCGGGGGATTTACGCAACCGATCCCAAAAGAGACCTGAGCTCCACAAACTCACTCCTGATCTGCGGGTTCCCCGGCTATCCCAGCCGGGCTCCCCCATCCCAGCCGGTGCCCCTCACTCCCAACCCGCAGCTCCCCGCTATCCCAGCCGGGCTCCCCCATCCCAGCCGGTGCCCCTCACTCCCAACCCGCAGCCCCCCGCTATCCCAGCCGGGCTCCCCCAGCTCTGCCAGTGCCCCTCACTCCCGACCCGCAGCCCCCCACTATCCCAGCCGGGCTCCTCACTCCCAACCCGCAGCCCCCCGCTATCCCAGCCGGGCTCCCCCAGCTCTGCCGGTGCCCCTCACTCCCGACCCGCAGCCCCCCACTATCCCAGCCGGGCTCCTCACTCCAACCCGCAGCCCCCCGCTACCCCAGCCAGGCTCCCCCAGCCCAGCCGGTGCCCCTCACTCCCGACCCGCAGCCCCCCACTATCCCAGCCGGGCTCCTCACTCCAACCCGCAGCCCCCCGCTACCCCAGCCAGGCTCCCCCAGCCCAGCCGGTGCCCCTCACTCCCGACCCGCAGCCCCCCACTATCCCAGCCGGGCTCCTCACTCCCAACCCGCAGCCCCCCACTATCCCAGCCGGGCTCCTCACTCCCAAACCACAGCCCCCCGCTACCCCAGCCGGGCTCCCCCAGCTCTGCCAGTGCCCCTCACTCCCGACCGCAGCCCCCCACTATCCCAGCCGGGCTCCTCACTCCCGACCGCAGCCCCCCGCTACCCCAGCCAGGCTCCCCCAGCCCGGCTAGCCCAGCCCTGGGCTCCCCCGCACAGCTCTGCCGGTGCCCCTCACTGCTGCCCCATGGTCTCCCTGCTAGAACAGTCCTTGGTTTCCAGACACGGAGCACAGGTTACATAGACCTGAGCCAAGCTGCAGAGATTTAGCAAGAACAATGTGGGACTAGGATGGGACCGGACAACTCACTTCACACGTGACTTGGGGCAGGCGGAGCAACCCCCGGCCGGCATGGACACTCCTTGGCCCCCAGAGTCCCGTTTACGCGAGCGAGCCCCTCAGCAGAGACAAACAGTTCCCTCCAGCACAGCCCCCAACGGACAGCTGGGTAAACCACTCCCAGCCACCCACTGCCCACTCAGGCAACAGCAGGGAAACCGGGTTAAAACCCACCCCTGGCTGTGTGTGGACCGACGGCCCCAGGAGCCCAGTCCCAGTCACGTACCCCCTGCACCGTGGGGCCGCCTGCCAGGCGGGCCAGGCCAGGCCAGGCTCTCCCATCTCTGCAGCCCGGGACGGGGCATCGTTAGGTTCAAAGTTGCTGCGGGTAGCTCCCCAGGACTTAAACGGACCACAGAACGGCTGCAGCATCCACCCATCTCCCCAGGGCCAGCTGGTGGCCCTGCACCCCCAAATGGGGCAGCCCACCCCTCTGGTGTAGTCCCCCCACGTGACGGGGACTCCATTAGGTAAACCTACAGCACTGCCTGTATGCAGACCAAGGCCCCAGGGGAGTAGGCAGGTCTGGGGGAGTAGCCCGGGGTAGCCTGGAGAGGGCAGGGAGCCCATGGCTAAGGGGGCTATCTCAGCGCCCCACGGGGGAGCCCTGGATGCTGCAGGGAGCTGGAGGAGGCAGAGCTGCTCTCTCCCAAGGCCGGGGGGACCCGCGGGGAGCCAGGGCCCTTGGAGAGCCAGACCCTGATCCCTGCCCAGATCCCTTGAGACCGGGAAAGCAGGTGGCCCAGGAGCCTGAGCTAGAGAGACAAATGGTCTGACCCAGCCTGTCAACAACTGTGGCCAGGCGAGGCCTAGCTCTTCTTCAGCTGCCAGTGCACAGGGAGACCCCTCCCCGCCAGGCCCATACGGCCTGCCCAGAGCTCCCGGGGAGCCCTCGCCTGTGCAGGCGGCAGCCAGGGGCCAGGAGAGAAGCCAGCCCCAGGGCTCTGCGGGCTCCCTGTGGGACCAAGGCCTTTGCCTTCCAGCCACCCTGCTGCGCTTCTGGCACCGGGCGGACAGCAGGGCCCATGCAGCGCAGCCCCAGCCAGGCATCGGGGTGCAGGACCCGGAAGGGGGAGAGTGCGGCCCAGCTACTGGGCACAGGACGTGCTCTCTGGCTTCCAGACTCCAGCAGAATCCAGCCCCTTCCCAAGCAGCTGCTCCGGCCCAGGGCTGAGTGCGCTGGGGAGAGCGGAGAGCAGGTGGGGACAAGCCCTGCGGACAGGCCTCCCCCCATCCCGCCGGGCAGCCCCAGAGACGTCGTGAGACTCCTCTGAGGAGCACAGCTCACAGGCCCGGGGCCACGCCTCCCAACTCCTTCTCTGGGGCGGCCGCACGCAGCGGCTCTGCCGGGTCCTTCCAGGGAGCCGAGTTGTGGGGCAGGCGAGCAGCCTGGGAGGAGAGCCAGGCGGAGCCGTGCACGCACACTGACGCACAGTCTGTGCGAGTTCAGGAGACGCTGCACCAATTCACGCCTCCTGGGCCCTTCCACCCCTCCCTCATGGACGTGCCCACCTGCTTGCTCCTGCAGCCAGGAGACCTCACCCAGAACTGACACAAGGTCTCTTGGACAGGCCAGATCCCCTGGCAGCCTGCGATCCCGATGTGCAGCCACCCGACAGCTGCGGATGGGACGAGCTCCCTGGGGGCAGGGCGGGCGGCTCAGGAAATGCACCAGCGAAGGGAGCCGTGCAGACGTCTCCCCGGGAAGGGGGGCAGATGTCGGTGAGGTTTGCCCAGTGGCAGGTCCCTTCCCAAGCGACACAGCAGAGACACGGGTGACACCGCTACCAGATCCCACAGGGCGAAAGCATCTGTGTCCCATCTCCCAGATCCCACGCCAGCCCTCTCCCCCTCTCGCACATGCAGGCTACCCGCAAGTCTCTGCGGCAGCAGGAGCCGTGCGTCCAGGGACGGCTCTTCGCCACCAAGGGGGGATGGAAATTGTGGGACCCCCAGGAGTCACATTCACGGCCCCCTTTGGGGTCATGACCCCATGGCCGGGCACAGCTGCTCAGTGAGAAACACACCAAAGCCCAGAGAGAAGGCACAGAAGAGGCCAGTCGGGACCAGCAGGCCCGAGCGAGAGAAGGGAAGTCTGGTCCATCACCAAAGCCGCCTACCCACCACCACAGGCCCCGAGAGCCGCTGGCCTTACCACGTACTCCATCTGTGCCGCACCCGGGGAGCAGAGCCACAAAGCCCCTCTGCGTGGAGTCCAACCTGCGGTTCAGCAACAAACAGGGAGTTAGCCGGCCTGGCCCAGCCCCCCGGTGCATGGAGCGATCCCCTCGCCATGTCTCATCAGAGCAGCCTCTTCCCCGGCGGGCTGACTCGCTGCTGGGCTCTGTCCAAGCCCGGCCTGCCCCAGGAGGTCACCACGAGCCGGGGAGGAGACGGCGTCTGGCTGCTGGGGGTCGCACATGGGAGCCTCTGGCGCTGTCTCCTCGTTCGGATCCCTGCTTGCCCGACACTGGGCTTGGGAGGCCGCCTGGCACCCGCTGCCCCTGAGGAGGCCTAGCAGGCAAGTGCGGGAAGTTTGGGGTCTCAGCCAAGGTTATGCCGAGGCCTGGAGCCGCCAGGGTGCGGTGGGGAGATGAAGGGCTGCCTGGGGACACTGCTTGCCACACACACCCCCAGCCAGCCCACAGGAATCTCCCTTAGAGGAGCAGCAAACCCAGCGAGCCACTGGGACGACGTTGGAAGCCCATTTCCTTGTGTAGCAGCCCAAGGGGCACCAGACCAGAGCAACCGAGCCTCCAGACAGAACCTCCTGTGACACTGCAGCCAGTGGGGCAGGCTGACGCGCCCTGCCAAGAGACGCTGGGCTCTCACCCCCACAGCCAGGAGCCTCCGCCAGCACCTCCAGCCGGGAAGGGAGCAAAGCAGTGGGGGCCCGTGACCGGGTCCTAGCAAACACCCAGGGCTGCACCTAGTCCCGGCCCCCTCACAGCCCACGTCCCATGGGGTCTATCCGAGAGCCGCCCAGGCTGCTGCTGGGACTCCCCAGGACACTGCAGCTTTGCCGGGTTAGTGTCGTGTCCCCCCCAGGGGGCCCCACAGCACCATCCAGAGCCCTCACCTTCCGAGGACACCGCCCCTGCGGGCCCAGCCACTCCTCCGCCTGCGGGAGCAGCACTCGCAGCCCCAGAGCAGCGCCCAGTGAGCTTGGCAGGCGCAGGGCATGGGGGGTAGGAGGGAGGCCAGGGAAGGGGAGGAGGTTCCAGGTCCAGGGAGAACATGGCAAGGGCAGTGGGCACAGCTCCTTCTACAGCCCAGTAACGCCCTACTCAGCTCCCAGGCCCGCCCACCCCTCCTCCCTTCGGCCAGGAAACCGCCCTCCAGGCACAGCAGGGAAACAAACCCAATTTACTTCCTGGTAGCAACCGGGCCCTTCAATCCCAGCCCACAAGCGCATCCCAGAGCCAGGGACAGGCCAGCGGGAGTAGATGCCACTTGCCCTTTGACCCCGTGTCCGAGGTAACCACCCATTAGCATGAGCCAGTGAGACGTTCACAGCTAGCGGAGCCAGGGGCGCTGGGGGGGCCCCTCGGCTCCACTCCAGGGCACCCCAGGACCAAGGCGACCATCACACAGAGCACCCGGGGAAACCCACCCCAGAGGGAGGGGAGATGGCAGCACAGCCACTGGCAGGGTGGGGCGTGGGAGCCTGGAAGAGGCACTGTCTGGGCGAGCCGGGAGCCCTGAGATACCCCAGAGGGGCTGGAACGAGGCGATGCCCAGGTAGCCCACAGGAGCTCTCCGACCAGCCCAGCCAAAGGAAACCGCCCGGCCCTCCCGCCCCCCTCCTTCCCCAGGGCTACGAGAGCTAAAAGCAAACCCCAGTCAATCAGCCCTGGCAGCATAAAGTCAGGGACCGCTGGTGCCACCACCCCTCCCCCAAACACCACGTCTGGCCCCCCGGAGCTGGGCCGGGCCCATTCCCAGACACGGGGCAGGCGTCAAGCAGCACTTTGGCCAGAGGCCGGTGGGTTCTCTCCCCTCAGCCTTCTAGACAGGAAGCTCCCTGGGGCATGGGCTGCATCTACCGAGCACCCACCACGGTGTGGGCAAGGGGCAAGCCCAGCACGCAGCCCTGGGCACACGGTGCCAGACCGTTTCGGGCGCCTCCTACGAGGCAGCAGAAATCCACTTGCAAAGCATGTGTCCGCGAGGTTCTTTCAGTCCCTTTCTTCTGCTCCCAACAGCAGAGACAGCGAAAGGGCTTTTCCCATCCGGGGCTGGATCCAGGCTCTGGCTGGCCCAAGGGAACCAAAGCCCCATTCTTCGCAGGGCAGGGATACCCCTTCCCACTCACATCCTCCCTGGGAGCCGGAGCCCGAGTCTCACATCCGTTCTGCCAAACTACGAGCCCCAGCTGGGCCCACCTGGTTTCGCCAGAGTGTTCGGCCTGCTGGGGCCATGAACGTTCACAACACAGGAGGCTTCTCTGCAGCCTAAATTTCATTTCCTGACTCAGCATTTCTGCAGGCATCACTTGGCAGCCCAAGGGGCGGGAGCCGGGGCTGTCTGAGCAGAGCAGCGCCTGGCACGCAGGTTAGCTGGGCAGCTGCCAGGCAGCCTGGCGAGGGCAGGGGAGTCAGGCCAGCAGCAGGCTCAACTAGCGGCTGTTTCCCAGGAGCGTCACTCAGGTAGGGCCCTGTGACTAGAGAGGCCCAGATGATTTTCCTCGCCCGGCCGGAAGAGTTCAGACGTAAATAAATAAGCAGCCATTAGGGCCTGGGCAGCCAGCAATAAATCACGTGGCAGAGCTGCCGGGCACAACACGGGCTAGGCAGAGAAACCTCAGCAGCTTTGCCAGCAGACCCGGTGCCATTAAAGTGACGCTCAGCCCAGGTCCCTCCAGGGAACACTCCAAGCTACCCCTGCAGCAGCAACCAGGGGGACCCCAAGCCGGGACAGAGCATGGCCGGGCTCAGGTTGGAGGCTGTTGTGCACGGGAGGGGGAGCAGAGGTCGGCGGGGCAGAATGCGGGAGCGTTGGGAGTATTCCTGCTCACAGCAACTTCGGATGCCAAGACCTCGGGGAGGTTCTTAAAATACATCCCGAGGGGAGGCTCTGCGAGGCTGGGACACAAAGGCAGCAATGTAGGTGTTAATCCAAGGCCCTAGCAACAGTGACTAATCCTACCCGCCCGCTCTCCCCACCGCGCACTGTAATTTACCAACATCAGCTACAAAACCCAAAGTTTAAACAACACTCACATTCGGACAGCAAACCACAAGAGGCAGGAAATTCACAGGCTGGGTGAGAACCCGGGTCGCGTTTATGCAACACGGCCGGGCTCGGTGATGAGAGAACGCTGCTCTTGCAGCCTGAACTTGGCATTTCTACACTGGCCTCAATAGCGCCGGCCCAGTCGCCTCTCAGGGTGAAGAGTCCAGCCTGTGAAATATACACCCGACAAGCGACAGCCCAGTCCACGTCCCTGCCCTTTGTTTACGTCAGCGTCTAGCAGGGCAGGAGGGGTCGATTGTTCTTTCGGTGCATAAGGCCCCAGTGCCCAAAGGGCCCGGGGCAAGGGATGTGCCGGACCGTGCCAACGGCGACGCAGCCTGATCAACGGCAGGCCAGACATGACTCCAACACCCTCCGCCCTACACAGGAGACAAACATTCCACGGTCTCGTTGGGACGGGCGAGCATTCCGCACAGCTGCCCCGCCCACGGTCAGACAGTTCAATCCCGGCACGTGGTGGGCAACCCCTTGGAGCCCCTTTGGGATCCCGGGCTCTCAAGCGCGCTGCCTTTGCTCACACTAACACTGGCCAACTCTGCACAAGGACTGGGCTCAAGCTAGCGCCGCGCAGGGGCCGGTGTGGCCGCCTGGCATAGCTACCTGCAGTGCTGGGCTTTCCCCAGTTCCCAGGGCCACGAACCTGCCCGAGCCACTGCTGAGACCTTCCCAAACAGCTCCCAAACTCCGTCCAAGCTCTGCGGCTGAGCGCGGGACGTGTCTGCTCGCCCCAGGGCCAGGGGCTGAGCCGAGGGATTTACCGCCCGGACACGTTCCCCTTTGCCCCCGAGAGCAAACCAGAGCTGCGCGCTCTGCCAGCACAAGCAGGGAGAGGCAGCCTCACAGGCCGAGATGAGGAGAGGCTGCCGGGAAGCAACAGGAAATGAAGAAACACCAGGAATGTTTCCAACCGGGGGAGGAAGGTGAAATCACAGCTGGCCAAAGGTTACCAGGGATGTAAACACCCAGCGTGGCCCCCAGCCCCCGCTTCCTGTGGGAAGGGGGTGTCTGGTGGGGGGCAGTGAAAGGAAGCCACACTGGAGGCAGTCACAGCTTCCCGTCTTTTGGCTCCACTGCACCCAGGCTGGGACTGGAGAGCCATACCGCCCTGCGACTCACATAAGAAAAGGAGCGACTTGCTCCCACACCCCGTCCCCACCGGCTACGCCAAGTGGAACCCAGTTACTACTGCCAGGAGCATTGACACCAGGTTCCTCCCTCACCCGAGAGCCACTGGTGCCTGTTCACAGAACCAGGCTGCCCTGGCAATCACCCTGCAGCGATGGAAGCTGAAAGCGAGGGGGCCACGGGTGTCATGCTGGGACCCAACCAGCCCTGGTCTGAGGCACTGGGAGCCTGGCCCCATCTCGCCCTGCCAGTGGCCTTCGCTTACTCACCATCTGCTCCGTGACACACACGGGAAAGTACAGGCACCCAGAGGCTCCCGGCCACTGGCAGGTAACCGTCCCGCTTAGGGTGCCCCACAGGGATGTCTCACGGGCCCCCTGGACTTTAACTGTCCAGCAAGGAGCGAAAGGCCGCCGAGGACTTAGCGTAGACGCAGTAACAGGCCCGCGGCTGGCACCATCTACAACCCACGAATGCAGCCGCAGCCCGGCCGCGGGGTGACGGAGAACAGGCAGAGAGAGGCACTGGGGTGGGCAAAGAGCGAGAGAGGGGGCTTCCAAGGGGGGGAAGCTGGGTGCACCGGGGAGGCTGCGGGGAAGGGGAGCCTGGGGCCAGTCCATAAGAGGAGGGGCATGAGCTGGGGAGATGCAGGCAGGATTCTGGGGGCACCAGAGCAAGGGGGTTTGTCGCACCCAGGAAGCCTGAACCCCCCAGGGACCGGCAGGCAAAGTGGGAGTCGTAGGGAGGTGGTAGGGAGCTGAGCCCCTGGGCGCAGGGCGCACCACAGGAAATGGGGCAGGGGCAGGGGCGGGACAAAAAGGGGATGGGGGGAGGGGAAGCAGGTCCGGGGCAGGATCAGAAGGGCTGGGGGGGCAGAGGGGGATCAGGCCCGGGGCAGGATCGGAAGGGCTGGTGGGGGGGGCAGAGGGGATCAGGCCTGGGGGATCCGAGGCAGGATCAGGCCGAGGGGGGGGTGCAGAGGGGATCGGGCCCAGGGCTGGATTGTGGCAGAGGGTTGCGGGGGGGGGGGTGCAGAGGGGATCAGGTACGGGGATCCGAGGCTGGATCGGAGGGACCTGGGGGGTGCAGAGAGGACCAGGGCAGGGGCAGGATCGGGGGGGCGGGGTTGGGGGGATCAGATCCGGGGGGATCGGGGAGGGGCTGGGGTGTCAGAGGGGACCAAGTCCAGGGGATCCGAGGCAGGACCGGGGGGGGGGGGGCTGGAGGGGGATGTCAGGCCTGGGGCAGGATCGGGGAGGGACTGGGGGGGTGTCAGAGGGGACCAAGTCCAGGGGATCCGAGGCTGGACCGGGGAGGGGGCGGGGGGGAGGGGGGGGTCAGGTCTGGCGCAGGATCGGGGGGGGGGGTTGGGGGGGTCAGGCCCGGGGGAGCTGGGGGGGGGGTGGTGGTCAGGCCCAGGGCAGGATCGGGAAGGGGCTGGGGGGGGGGGTCAGGCCTGGGGCAGGATCAAGGGGGGAGGGGTTGGGGGGGTGTCAGAGGGGACCAAGTCCGGGGGATCCGAGGCAGGACCGGGGGGGGGGGGGGGGCTGGTCAGGTCTGGAGCAGGATCGGGGGGGGGGGTTGGGGGGGGGGTCAGGCCCGGGGCAGGATTGGGGGGGGGGTTGGGGGGGTCAGGTCCGGGCAGGATCGGGGGGGGGTTGGGGGGGGTCAGGCCCGGGGGAGCTGGGGGGGGGGTCAGGCCCAGGGCAGGATCGGGAAGGGGCTGGGGGGGGGGGGTCAGGCCTGGGGCAGGATCAAGGGGGGAGGGGTTGGGGGGGTCAGGCCAGGGGCAGGATTGGGGGGGGGGTTGGGGGGGTCAGGTCCGGGGTAGGATCGGGGAGGGGGTTGGGGGGGTCAGGCCCGGGGCAGGATCGGGGAGGGGGTTGGGGGGGTCAGGTCCGGGGCAGGATTGGGGGGGGGTCGGGGGGGGTCAGGCCCGGGGCAGGATCGGGCCGGGGGGGTCGGGCAGGAGGGGGCCGCGAGCGGGCCTCACCGGGGCACCATGGATTCTCCGGGCTCGCTCTGCTGCCGGCGGCCGCGGCTCCAGCACAAACTTCTGCCCGGACCCTCCCTCAGCCACTCACTTCCGGCCCCGCCGCCCCCGGCTCGGCCTCACCGGGCCCCGTCACGTGACGGGGGAGCGCTACGCTCCCGACAAACGCCGGTCGCCGCAGACGAGCCAATAGGAACGCGCGCTCCTTCTACCCCGCCCCACCAGCGCCTGGGCAGAACGCGCGCGCCCCTTCTCCTGGCTCGGCCAATGAGAGCGCTACGGGACCGGCGGGGATCCGCCCTCTGTTGGACCTAGCCAATCGCGTCCCGGGCGATCACGTGAGAGGAGTTCGCCCCGCCCTCTCCGGCTGGACCAATGGGCGCGGGGGGCGGCGGCGTTTGAAAGCGGCGGTTGAGGGCAGTGAAGGGAGGGCCGCTGGCGGGCGGGAGAGAGGGCAGCGCGACGGCCCGGGAGCGCGCAGAGGCTGCCGGGAAGGGGGCGGACCGCGGGAGCATGGCGCACAAACAGATCTACTACTCGGACAAGTACGACGACGAGGAGTTCGAGTATCGGTGAGAGGGGGCGGGGCCGGCGCGCGGCCGGGGAAGGGGGGGGGCACCTGGCGGGCTCCGCCCCCACCCCCCGGGAGCCCCCAGCCGCGCGGGCCCCGTGTCTGGCGGCGCTGCCCGGGGGCCCCGCCGGGCTCGGGCCTCCCCCCGCTGGAGCTGGGGGGTCAGTGTTCGCCGGGGGGGTGCACCCCGCTGACCGCGCCGGGCCTGGGGCTCCCGGCCGGGCCTGGGGCTCCCGGCCGGGCCTGGGGCTCCCGGCCGGGCCTGGGGCTCCCGGGAGAGCGAGCCGCTGACGCTGGCCGGGTACCCGGGGAGTGTCTCTGCCTCCAGCGCTGAGCCCTGTGGGGTTTTCCTCCCGCGTGCAGGCACGTGATGCTGCCCAAGGACATCGCCAAGCTGGTCCCCAAGACACACCTGATGTCGGAGTCCGAGTGGAGGAACTTGGGCGTTCAACAGAGCCAAGGCTGGGTCCATTATATGATCCATGAGCCAGGTTAGTTGGCCGCGATTCACCTCACTAGGCCTCTGGGCTACTTCACTAGCCTGGGAGCCTGATTCAAATCCTATTCTAGTTAGAACTGGAAACCCAGACTTCGTGATGCCGGACTTGCTGGGTTTGGGGAGCGCTTCGTGATGGCTGGAAGCCACGCTGGGTACCGGATATGGGGCAGGTTTTGTGCTGTGTTCACAGGTGTGGTCATCATGACTTCTGTGGGAGTTGAGTATAAGTAAGGAGAGTGGAATTTGGCCCCCAGCTGGCTTACTGACTCAACAGCAGGAACATCCCAGTATCCTGCAACACTAAGAGTCTGCAGCAGGCCAAGCCTCTGTTACTAATGGTGATGAGCTTTGCAGAAAGAGACAGCACCCACTTCAAAATCAGAATCCAGAGACTCCTGCTACTGCAGTGCCTTCCTAGGAGAGTCCCTGCCCCCCCTTAAATTAGATATAGACCCTCCTGCATGCTAGTGGGGCTGTTTACGGTAGAGCTGTCCCCCAGCTGGCCTGGGGAAAGAACGGAAGCTGAGTGTTCAGTATGCCAGTCAGGTGCTGAGGGAGGGACAGGGTATTGTAGGAGTGATCTCTGTAGCAATATGGGATGTTCAAGAGGGAAAACGCCTGTTGTCATCAACCAACTGGGATTCCCTTTCAGTCTGCAAGCTTGAGCACATTTGACCTCTGGGGCTGTTGGCTGGCTCATGCAGGGCTGGCCTTAGCAAGTGCAGGGCCCTATTTCAACAGGGCCTCGCCGCCAAAGTCCTGCCAAGACAGCGGCAGCTATTGAGCTGCTGCCGAAGTACCGCGCTGAGACAGTGGCAGAAGCAGCAGGACTGAGCTGCCGCCGATGGAGGTTGTGGGGCCCCTCTCAGACGTTGCGGGGCACCTCTTAGGTGCAGGGCCCGATTCCCAGGAATCAGCCTGAAGCTGGCCCTGGGCTCATGGGGGAGATATAATCTGTAAAGTGACTATATAATGACACACCTGGCCAAAGGGGCGTCTGGCAAATTAGATCAGACTGTCAGTACCAATTTATAGGGCTCTGGGTCTGTAGTTTTATTCCCTTTCTAAACATTGCAGACTGGGAATAAGTGAACAGAATGCTTGTGCATTTTAACCTGCAGATTGTCCTAATGCTCTGCTCTCCATCTCCTCTCAGAGCCTCACATACTACTGTTCCGACGGCCGCTGCCAAAGAAGCCAGAAAAATGAACCTGTTACGTCTGACCTGTGTATAGAACCTCCCTCTCTGTCTTCTTAGATACATGCACCTTTGGGGGTTTTGTCTCCTGTTTTAAAATATCTGACAAATGTTTCAATACATTAAAACTCCTGGCGATTAACTTCAAGCAAATCCAATCATCATGACAATACTGGCTGGTAGAAAATGACTTAACTCAAAACTAGAGTCTGGCCTTTACATAAGAAATATCCTGTTGTATAGAACCCAATGATTCTTACCTACTGAGTGTCAATGCTCTCCTGAGTTCTACTTGAGCAGAGAGATTTTAACTCCAAAATCTAGACTTCAACAGTTGAAGCATAAATATTTTAACATAGTTTGGGCACGTGATAGTTGCTGCTTTTACCTTTTACTCCAGGGGGTATGTTGGACTTTATTCCAGGTGGACACTTTATCCACTTGCTTGGCATCTGCTTTAACACTGTTTGATATGTATTTTTGAATCTGTATTTTTGAATAATTTTTAAAGTTCTAGAAAGTCTGTTCAGAATCTGTGGTTGAAGTCCTTCAATAAAGAGGAAGTTTTTTTTAAATACATGGGTTTCCTCTCATTCATCTGAAACAATCCTCTCTGCCACCTTTTGTTGTCTAAACACTGGATTTTATTTTTTTTTCCCCTGGGAGTGGGTTGTGCAAACACATTCCTTTGTTTTGTTTCATTTCATTAGTTTCAAGTGTTAATCCTCCACAGATGTGTAGAGAGAAATAACTTTGCAGGATTCTGGTAATGTGCCTTTAATCTCATTTGCTCTCAGAAAATCTTTCCTAAAAGAGATGACTATTTAACTCTTTAAAAGGCTTAGTACCTCACCTCTAAGTATCCAGGGTTTCTCTAAAACTGTCTGAGACATGCCCCCGCCCTTTGTCTACTAAATTAGCCTTGGTGCCCTAACATGAACTTACTATGATTATTGCCTTGATGGAAGAAAGAGTTTAAGTATGGTTAGGTCTTTAGCATTCAAAGTTTAGAACAGGGGTTCTCAAACTGGGGGTTCATAGAATCATAGGATATCAGGGTTGGAAGGGACCTTAGGAGGTCATCTAGTCCAACCCCCTGCTCAAAGCAGGACCAATCCCCAATTTTTGACCCATATCCCCAAATGGCCCCCTCAAGGATTGAACTCTCAACCCTGGGTTTAGCAGGCCAATGCTCAAACCACTGAGCTATCCCTCCCCCCTGACCCCCTAAGGGGTTGGGACCCTTTAGGGGGCTATCCCTCCCCCATGACCCCCTAAGGGATTGGGACCCTTTAGGGGGTCATGAGGTTATTCTATGGGGGGGGGGGGGGTCACGAGCTGTCAGCCTCCACCCCCCAAACCCTGCTTTGCCTCCAGCATTTATAATGGTGTTAAATATATAAACAAGTGTTTTAATTTATACAGGGGGGTTGCACTCGGAGGCTTGCGTGTGAAAGTTTGAAAACCACTGCTTTAGAAGACACCCCACTGTCTAACTAGAGGGCTAAGGTGGGTTTTCCTAGTGGGGAGATTACCGATGTCCTTTTTGGAGTCTGGATCAGCTGTCTATGTACAGCTCCTCTGCTTTGCTCATAGAGAAACCAGTCAAGCACTTGACCGTGGGTAGCTGCAGGTTTCTGACTTCCTGAACTCTAGTTAGCCCCCTTACTAGCAGGGTTTTTTTAGTAGGGCATGACTGAGCAGTGAAGCAAGGAGCTAGTTCAGTGTCAAGTGGTATGGGCAGGAACCAAGCCCCTGGCTCTAATTGCCAACAGCTAATTGTGCCTGAAGCAGTCTGCCGGAGTCAGCTCCAGCCTGGTGTCCATAGGCAGGGCCCCATGGTGTAGGGAGGGAAGGGTAGCAAGCCCGATTCGCGTGCCACAATCCCAGTACCATGAAGGGTGCAGGCGTAGCACCCCATGGGCTGGGCAGCAAGCCTGATCCCTGCAGCATGCCATGATCCCAGCACCGGGGGGGCCCAGGGAAGGGTGCCTAGGTAGGGTCTCGTGGGGTGGGCGGGCAGCGAGCCCGGATCCAGCACCGGGGGGCCCAGGGAAGGGTCGCACGGGGCCGCACCTCCGTGCACGCCCATCACTCAGACTGTGGCCACGCCCTGTACATAAGCAGCGCCCCCTGCCGGAGACACGTGGAGGCACCTCAGCGCCCCGCCCACGGGGAAGATGCAAGCCAATCAGCTGCTAGGACGTTCCATTGCTGGGAGGAACCCTCCACAAGCGGCAATGGTTCATCCCCTGCCCTGAGAAGAGCAAGAGTCTTCCGGCTCCGATGTACGTCACTTTCGCGCGAGTCAAGACTGGCCAATCAGCGTATTCACAGTCTTCCTGTATACTGACTGGCATCCCGACTATCCAATGAAAGGAGAGAGGGAGGAGGTGGCCAGGAGAGCTCGGCTGAGGCGGGGCTTCACTCGCTGGGGGGCTGGGGAGGCGGGGCCGGGACTGGAGGCGCTGGGCTGCCAGCGGGTGGGACGGAAGGTGGCGGGGCCGGACTCCTGGGTTCTCCCTGGCTCTGGGAGGGGAGTGGGGGCTGGTGGGTTAGAGCAGGGGGGGCTGGGAGCCAGGACTCCTGGGTTCTCTCCCTGGCTTTTGAAGGGGAGTGGGGTTTAGTGGTTGGGGGCTGAGAGCCAGGACTCCTGGGTTCTCTCCTCGGGGAGGGGAGAGGGGGGGTCTACTGGGTTAGAGCAGGGGACGCTGGGAGCCAGGACTCCTGGGTTCTCTCCCCGGCTCTGGGAGGGGAGTGGGGACTGGTGGGTTAGAGCCGGGGGGGGCTGGGAGCCAGGACTCCTGGGTTCTCTCCCCGGCTCTGGGAGGGGAGTGGAGACTGGTGGGTTAGAGCCGGGGGTGGGCTGGGAGCCAGGACTCCTGGGTTCTCTCCCCGGGGAGGGGAGGAGAGGGGGGTCTAGTGGGTTAGAGCAGGGGACGCTGGGAGCCAGGACTCCTGGGTTCTCTCCCTGGCTTTTGAAGGGGAGTGGGGTTTAGTGGTTGGGGGCTGAGAGCCAGGACTCCTGGGTTCTTTTCCCAGCTGTGCCCCCACTCATTGTCTGACCCTTTGTTTCCAGCTCTCATACCCAGTCTCTCTGCTTTGGGTCATTTCTCTGCTCTCTCAGGCGTTCGCATTCATGCCGCCTTAGCATCCTTGTGAGCGCTCTGATGTTTGGTTGCAGGTGCTGTTGTCCTGGAGATGCCTAGGTGTCATCCCTAGAGCTGTGGGGACCTGACTGCGGGTGTCCATGCAGTGGGCCCTCAGGATCTGCAGGAGCATTGGGCGGGTGGGACGGGAGAGCAGGACTTTCCAAGCCATGGCTGCGCAGAGCAGCACCCTCCCTGCGCAGAATGGCCATGCCACCGTGACAGCCGGGATCATCATCATCGGAGATGAGATTCTGAAGGTACGATACTGCCGCTGCAGGGTGCACTCCCCAGCTGCTCCGTCCTCTGCGCCACGCCCGTGTCGCAGCGTTTGGGGTCAGGCTCCATATAGGCAGAGACTAGGACAACAATTTCTCAGGCTGGCTGCGAACTTTGTCTTCCCCCACGCTTGGCCAGATTGCCTCACCCGTGCTCACCTTGTTAGCTCCTCACGCTGCGGGCCAACCTGGGGCTACTCGGCAGGATGGAGGAGCCCCCTTTGGCTGTAAGCTAGTGGAACTCACCCTAGAGTCCCAGTCGAGTTTCATTCAGGGGCCTAGCTAGGACATCCCCATTGTGGGGAGGCCGAAGTGCACGGCCTGGCCAATGTTCACTGACAGCACCTTCCCTCTGAGGGTCTGAAAAGTCCCAGGCATTAACCACTAGCCCCCACTCCCTCTCACAGTCAGGGATAGAACCCAGGGGTCCAGACTCCCACCCCCACCCCCAGAGGCATTTCCTAGTTCTGCAGCATGTGGCCAGTTGTGATGCACAGCAAAGGGGGGTCTCTCACACAATTTTTGCCTCCAGGGATTCACCCAGGACACAAACTCTTTCTTCATGTGCCGGAAGCTGCGGTCGCTGGGGGTGAAAGTTGCCAGAATCTCCGTGGTCCCCGATGACGTCGATACCATCGCCGCGGAGATCTCCTCCTTCGCGGCCAAGTTCACCTGTGTGCTGACATCGGGGGGCATCGGCCCCACCCATGATGACGTGACCTTTGAGGCAGTGGCCAAAGCCTTCGGGGAGCAAGTTTTCCCCCACCCAGAGCTGGTGGCCCTGGTGCACAGGTTCTTTGGCAAGACGGACATGCATTGCCCCGAGATGAAGCTGGCGCATGTCCCTGAGTCCTCGCTGCTCAACTACGGCAAGGACAAGAGGACGGGCGAGGCCTTGAAATACCCCCTTGTCAGCGTGCGCAACGTCTACGTCTTCCCGGGCATCCCGGCGCTGATGGAGCGGGCGCTGGAGGGACTCGGCCACCTCTTCCGCAACGAGCAGACCCGCTTCCACTCCCGGGAGATCTACGTCAGCGCCGATGAGACACTGCTGGCACCCGTGCTCAACCAGGCCAACGCCCGCTTCGGGCACCACGCACACCTGGGCTCCTACCCTGACTGGGTCAACAACTACTACCGCGTGAGGCTGACCCTGGACTCGGAGTCCGAGCAGCATCTGGAGGAAGCCTACAGCTTCCTGATGCAGAACCTGCCCCCGGCGCTGGTCGTGCCCCTGGTGACGGACCCTGTGGCGCGGGCGGCCACGGCCGTGTATGGCCTCGCTGAGTCTGGTATGGCCTGGCTGGAGTAGCTACAGGCGTGTGTGGCTCTGGGGCTTGGCCCTGTGCATATAATAGGGCAACCGAAGCACCAGGCTCCTTCATGGTGCTTCCCACCAACCTGCCTGAGCCCGGACCTGGTTGGAGTAGCTACAGGCACAGGGAAGAGCTTGAAGTGGGGCAGGAGGGGGGTGGGTTCAGCCAGACCTGGGCCTCTGGAGGCTGCCAGCCCTGGTGGGTTCGGACGTGAGCACCTGTCCGGCTCCAGGCTGGCCCCTAGCTCATTTGGCGCAGGCCAGTCACTGTTGGTTGACTGAGCTGGGGTGGCCTGGAGAGGGAGCTGCCTGGCCGTGTGGTCACAGCATTGGCCTGGGATCTGGGTTCAAATCCCAGCTCTGCCATTGGCTCGGTGTGACTTGTGCCTCTCCCTCCCCTGGGTCCCTGTGGATAAAACCAGCCTCCCCGGTCAGCCTGTGAGCTCTTTGGACAGGGACTGTCTCTCTCTGTGTCCGTGCAGCGCCTGGCACGATGGGCGGAGCCTGTAGGCACAGCTGTATTGTGCTGCTAATGATGGTGGAGAAGGTCTCTGGCGCCTCCATGTCCTTGGGGAGCTGGCAGGCCCTGTCAGAGCCAGTCCAGCGAGAGCAGCCCTGCCCTCCCACTGTGTCAGCGTAGGCAGAACTCAGCTGAGGGTGGCATAGATTGTGCCGGTTCCCGGCACCGGCACGGTTCTGCCAGTATAAATGCCTCTGCGAGGGCTCGTGCCAGCAGAGCTGGTGGGTGAAATGTCCCCAGCACTGGCAAGAGTCGGCAGAGCAGAGCAGCATGGGCCTTGGGGTCGGGCCTCTTCCTCCCGGCCCAGCTGTGCTGCACAGGCCTGTGGGGGTGGATCTCAAGGATGGTTTTGCTAACCCCGTTCAGAACCCCCACCCCAAAGCCAGGCTTCCAGGGGCCCTGTGGAGAGAGGGTCCCTTTTCACATAGCACTGGGGCGGGTGGTGGGCATCAAACGTGATGGGGAGCAGGGGAGGGCTCGCAGCTGCCTGGCCAGGCGTGTAGCCAGCCACCTCCCAGCTGGGGCAGCCCCAGGCTTTGAGAGGCTGGGACCTGCCCTGCTGGCTGCTGAGCCTGCCTCGTCCCTGAGCAAGACTCCGTGCAGCTGGTGGGGGTGGGGGGTTCCGAGCTGCACCAAGCCCATTTCTCTCCCCCACCACCCCATCCCGCCGCCCGGGTCCTCCCCGACTCCTCTCCTCTGCAGCAGGTTCCGCCCTGGGCCAGAAGGTGGCAGCAGCGCTCCGGACCATCGAGGAGGCCTTGGATCGGTTCAGCCTGGCCCAGGTCTGCGTGGGGTTCAACGGGGGCAAGGACTGCACGGCCCTGCTGCACCTGTTCCACGCCGCCATGCAGAGGTACCCGCTGCTTCCCCTACCCCGCTTGCCGGGCAGAGCCCCCCTGCGGGCTGGCCGGCCTGGGCATAGCACTCAAAGGAGGAAGTGGGGTCTAGGGGGTTAGAGCAGTGGGGAGGGGAGTCAGGACTCCTGGGTTCGATTCCCAGCTCGGGGAGGGGAGTGGGGGATACTGGGGAGAGTCATAGAAATGTGGGGCAGGAAGGGACCCCGCAAAGTCATCAAGTCCAGCCCCCTGCGCTGAGGCAGGGCCAAGTCAAGCTAGACCGTCCCTGACGGGGGTTTGTCCAATTTCTGAAACCTCTGCAGTGGTAGAGAGTCCACTGCCTCCCGCTCCAGAGTGTAACTTGTCTTCGAGTCAGAAAGATTTTCCTGACTCTCCCCTACTGCAGATTCAGCCCGTCGCTGCTTGTCCTGCCTCCAGAGGAGGTGGAGTACAATTGATCCCCATCTTTATAGCAGCCTCCACAGATCTGCGAGCCTTTCCTCCCAGGTCAGGTTTTCCGATCCGTTGTGTGGCTCTCCTCTGGACCCTCCAGTTTGTCTCCATCTTCCTTAGAGTGCCGTACCCAGAACTGGGCACAGGACCGCTGGGGCCTCAGCAGTGCCGAGCAGAGCGGGACACTTACCTCCTGTGTCTTACACACGACACTCCCAGGAATGTGCCCTAGAAAGATAGTGGATTTTTTTGCAGCTGCATCATTTTGTTGACTCCTCTTCAGTTTGTGGTCCACTGTAAGCCCCAGACCCTTTCCAGTCGTGCGACACCCCCCCACACAGTTAGTCCCTGTTTGTAGCTGTGCTTTCGGTTTTCCCTTCCTGACTGTCATGCTTTGCACTCATCTTCTTTGAATTTCATCGTGTTGATTTCAGATTCATTCTCCAATTTTGTCAAGGTCATTTTGAACCCTAATCCCGTCCTCCCAAATGCTCGCAGCCCCGCCCAGCTTGGTGCCATCCACATGTTTTCTAAGCATGAGCTCCGCTCCCTTATCCCAGTCAGCAATGAACACACTGTGCGGTACCAGACCCGATCCCAGTACATACACCCTCCTACTCGGACAGGGAGCCACTGCTAGCTACTCTCTGAAGACGGCCTTTGAGCCAGTTGTGCACCCACCTTACAGTAATTTCATCTAGACCCTGGCTTGCTCGTGAGACTGTCATGTGGGACTGTGTCAAAGCCTCACTGAACTCAAGATCTCTCACATGACCTGCTTCCCCCATCCCCTGGGCCTGTGACCCCGTCAGAGAGGGAAATTGGGCTGGCTTGGCATGACTTGTTCGTGAGAAATCCACGCTGACTGTTCCGTATCACCCTGAGCTTAATAGCATGTTCCAGGATCTGTCCAGGGATTGGAGTTGGTCTGGCTGGTGTATAATTCCCCGGACGCCTGGCTTCTGGTCCCAGCTCTGTCATTGACTCGCTGCGTGGCCCTGCACAGGCCAGGCCAGGCGGCTGGGGCTGGTGAGTTGTGATGACGGATGTCTCTCTCTCCAGGCGATTCCCACAGCGGGAGGAGAAGCTGCAGGTGCTCTATATTCGCATCGTGTCCCCCTTCCCCGAGATGGAGCAGTTCATTCAGGCCACCACCCAGAGGTAAGGGGGGGGCTGTATTTCCAGGTAGCTCCCCACTTCGCTGCAGTGGAACAGCCCAGGCAGGATGGGCTTCAGAGGCAACCCTGGCACTTACAGGCCGGAGAGCCTAACTTCAGTACCAGGCAAGTTGGTTGAAACAACAGCAGAGAGCAGAATGATCAGACCCAGAGCTGAACTCGACAGGTTGGGGAAGAGTCAACATGGCCTTGGGAAGGGTCATCATGCCTCAGTGCGATTCGAATTCCTTGAGGGGTCAACAAACATGTGGAGAAGGGTGATCCAGTCGATATAACGAACCTGGACTTCCAGAAAGTCTTTCACAAGGTCCCTCGCCAAAGGCTCTTAAGCAAAGCACACAGTCGGGATAGGAGAGAAGGTCTGATCAGTAACTGGTTAATAGAGGGAACAAGGGGTGGGAATAAATGGTCAGTTTTCACAGTGGACAGAGGTAAATAGCAGGGTCCTCCAAGGATCTTTACTGGGACCAGTGCTGATCAACATATTCATGAATGATCCAGGAAAAGGGGGTAAACAGTGAGGTGGGAAAGTTTGCAGGCGATACTCAAGTACTGGAGTTTAAGTCAAACGAGTTACAAAGGGATCTCACAACTGGGTGACATGATAACAAAACAGCAGATGAAATTCCATGTTGATAAATGCAAAGTAATGCACACTGGAAAACAACCCCAACTATACATACAGAATGCTGGGGTCTAAATTAGCGGTTACCACTCAAGGGAGAGATCTTGGAGTCATTGTGGGTGGTCCCCTGAAAAACCTACTCGGTGTGCGGCGGCCGTCAAAGGGCGAACAGAATGTAGGGAATCGTTAGGAAAGGGATAGATAATAAGACAGAAAATATCATGTTGCCTCTATATAAATCCATGGAACGCCCACACCTTGAATACTGCGTGCAGCTCTGGTTACTCCAGCTCAAAAAGGTTATAATGGAACTGGAGACGGTTCAGAGAAGGGCGACAAAGATGATCGAGGGGATGGAAGGGCTGCTGTACCAGGAGACCAGAAAGACACGGACTGTTCAGCTTAGAAAAGAGATGACTGAATGGGGATCTGACCGAGGTCTGTAAAATCACAAATGGTGCAGAGACAGTGACTAGGGAAGTGTCATTTACCCCTTCACGTAACACAAGAACCAGGGGTCACCCAATGACATTAACAGGGGGCAGGTTTAAAACAAACGAGCCCACAGCCCAGGTCAGCCTGTGGAAGTCGTCGCCAGGGGATGTTGTGAAGGCCGAAGGTGTAATTGGGTTCAGCAAAGAATTAAATCAGGTCCTGGAGGGACAGGTCCATTAGTGGCTCTTACCCAAGATGGACCAGGACCCAGCCCCATGCTCTGGGTGTCCCTAAACCTCTGACTGCCAGAAGCTGGGACTGGAGACCGGGGATGGCTCACTGGATACTTGCCCTGTTCAGTTCATTCCCTGCAAAGTATCAGGCACTGACAGAACACTGGGCTAGAGGGCCCGTTGGTCAGAGCCAGTGTGGCCGTTCATACGTTCTTATGAACCAACCAGTTCATTGGGGTGGGGGCCTTGACATCCCCACGGGGCTTTCCCCCCCTCTAATGCTCTGTCCCCTGCTGCTCTTTCTGTGTGCTAGGTACGACCTCCACCTCTGCACCGTGCAGGGCCACATCCAGCAGGCACTGGCCGACCTGAAGGCCCAGCACCCCCAGCTGCAGGCCGTGCTGATGGGGACGAGGAGGACGGATCCCTACTCCCGCACTCTGATGCCCATGTGCGTGACCGACCCCGGCTGGCCCGAGTACATGCGGGTGAACCCCCTGCTGGTGCGTCATGGTGCTCGGGCTGCTACTAGTAGGGGAGAGAAGTGCGGTTTGAGCACAGGGCAGGGAGCCAGGACTCCTGGGTTCTATCCTAGCTCTGGGAGGGCAGTTGGCTCTAGTGGGCTAGAGCAGGGGGGCTGGGAATCAGGTCTAAGGGATGAGACCTTGGTCCCCCCTCTCCTGTCCGGCACTTCCTCCTACTCCACCTCTCCCCTCCCCACAGCATCCCTCCTGCCTCCCCTGGGCAGCGCTGCCTCCGCTCCCCCCTCAGACTCTAACCCTTGTGGGTTGTCTCAGGCCCTTCCCAGCGGCGATCCAGTCCCGAGCTAGTTCTCCGGACTTAGGGATGATCGGTGTGTCTGAGAGGGGAGGCGTTGAGGGGACAGTAACAGTCCCAGTGCCTTTGGGGAAGGGATACCAGTGGCTTGGAGCAGGGACTGGCTGAGCAGCCCCGCCCCGCCCCGCCCCAGCCCTCCCCACCTGTGCCCACTTGGCTCACGGCCAGCTGGCCTCAAACGCAGGGAGGGGGAGCCAAGTGCCGAGGGCTCCGGCAGCGGCTGCAGTGACCTCTGTTCTGCCCGCAGGACTGGACCTACCGGGACATCTGGGAGTTCCTGCGCACGCTCTTCATCCCCTACTGCATCCTGTATGACAAGGGGTAAGAGCCCGGCTGTGTCTCCCCCCCAAACCCGGTGCACGGCTCCCCCCCAAACCCGGTGCACGGGGCAGGACGCCTGGCCAGACTCGCCCCATCCAGGATTGTGCTGGGGCTTTCGAGCAGAGGAGGCGGCGCTGGGCAACGCCCGGCGTCTAGGGCCGACTGCCCCCGCCCTGCTCACTGCCCCCCCCCCTCCCCCTGTTGCAGCTACACCTCCCTGGGGAGCATGAGCAACACGCAGAAGAACCCGGCGCTGCGCTACGCCAGCGCGCTGGGCCAGGAGAGCTACCGGCCGGCCTACCTGCTGGAGAACGAGGAGGAGGAGCGCACCTCGCGCCAGTGAGGCCCTGCCAGGCGGGCCCCGGCCACACGAACCCCCTGCTCAGCGGGGAACTGGGCCAAGCACGGGCTGGGGGCACGGTCGTCGGGACACCCCCCTCTGCCACCGCCTTGGGCCCTGCCTCCAAGCCGCCTGGAGCAGGGCATGGAATGTACCCCATGCCAGCTGTGTGCCCCCCCCACCCACTGGGCACTGCCGACTGGGGCCTGCGGAGGGAGGGCCCGGGGGCCCTATGAATAAAGCCGCTGAGCTCAGCCTCCTGCCTGCGTCTCCTGCCAGCGCCGGCTCCCTGTGGGTCCAGAGCATCAACCCCAGGGAGTGGGTCAGTGGGTACATGGTAGCCTGGCCTGAGGAGGGCAGAGGATTCTGGGAAGTTGGACGTGCGGGGAATCTGACCCCGCCCTGGGACCATTGGCAGGGAGCCCCCCGGCCAAGGCCGACCACAGCTAGAGCCCCGCCAGTCTCTGGCAGCCTCCGCCCCTGGCACCGTGTCTCCCCATCCGCACTCTCCCTGGGCGAGCGCCAGGCCCGGGATCCCCGTGCCCCTCTCACTGGCGCTCCCTGGATACCAGGGGCTGGGGCCCCATGCCCTGTCCAAGGGGGGGGTCTCCTAGGGAGGCTGCCCCCCTTTTCCAGCAGGTTCAGTCTGGCTGGAGGCCGGGCCCCCTGGGGGCAGGAGCAGACAGACCTGCTCAGGCAGCGAAATGCCCAGGCCTGGCACAGGCAGCAGCCCCTCCCCCCCAGGGCCCTATTCATGCAGCCCTTTGAGCCGCAAAGAATCCAGTAGCTTCCAGCCCTTGCACAGGGGCTGGGTCACGCGGCTCTCCCCTGCCCGCGGCTCATCCCCGCGCGATGCATCTCCTGGGCAGACGCTTGGCCTGGCAGCCCCGGTCCCTGGCCTGCTACCCCCTGGTGCAGCTGGCCCCTTACCCCCTGCGCCGGGCGGTCCGGGGCATGGTGCTGCCGGGGCCCCTCCCCAAGGGCCCCGTGGGAATGAATCTCAGCTACAGGCTGCTGGACGTGCTGCGGGAATGCGCCTACGTCCTACTGTGCTGCTGGTGCCTCAAGGAACTGCTGGACTAGCCCCCCGCCCCCTCGTGTGCCGTGGTGCCGTGAGCTTGTCCTCCCAGCCCCCCACCCGCCTGGCCCCATGCTGCTGCGGGGCCTGGAGCGGACGGAGCTCCCACCGGACGGACCCTTTGGGACGCCCTGAGCCTGTCGGAGGTGGGTACGAACGTCCCCCGGCCTTGGCGCTGCCCCCTGCCTAGCCAGCCCAGCGCTGGTCAGAGAGTGGGGCCGGGATCCGAGGCCCTTCCCAGGGGCCCAGATCCAGCGGGTGCCACCAGCCAGGCCGGGGAGTCTCTACCCCCAGCAGGCAAATCCACAAATGACCCCCAGTGCCCCTGTCTGCGGCTAGCGACGGTCACCCCAGGGCCGCGCAGTTCAGAGCCATCAGCGTGGGGCTCCCAGGGCACCTTCCTTCCTTCCCAAATGCCAGCGAGCCCCAGCCTGGCACCCGACCTGGCCTGAGCACCTGTTCCCCACAGTGCCACGGGGGCTGAGTGGGCCCCCAGCGGGCAGCCAGGAGGAGTAGGCTCGGTTCAGCCCCGTGGGCTGTGGGGCCCAGTGCGGGAGGTGACACCTGGACTCCAGTCTGGGGGCTGGGCTGTGTCCTCTGCTCAGCAGGGTCCCCAGGGCAGGGGGAGGTGCTGTCACACCTGGGTGGGAGGCAGCTCTTTCCCCCCAAGTCTGTGGGCTCCAGGCTGTGTGGGAGCCGCGGCTACTGGCTTTGTTTTCTCCCCTCTAGCTGGAATCCCGGCTCTCCAGCCCCGACGGGACGGGGACGGGACTCGACGGTGGGTGCCTGGCCCCCGACCCAACGCTCCCCAATAAACCTGGGCAATGCATGACTGCCCCGCGTGCTGACTGTGTGTGGGCTGGGGGGCGCCGTGCCTCTGACTCCATCCGCCTGCTTCAGCTGTTCTGACGCCAGGCCGAAAGAATCGGGCCGGGCCTGGGAGCTGGTGGGGCGGGGGGAAAGGGGGCAGGGCCCACGGCGGCCAAGTCTCTGGGCCGAGTTTCCTGCAAAGCTCCTGCTGTTTATCCAACTTTTCCTTCCTGTGCTTGGGACATTATCAGCATGAGCCCAGCCCCCTCCCCCAGCCAGCCCCCGCTTGGGCAGGCAGGGGTCCCTCACCCAGCACACTGGGACGCTGGCATGGGCAGGGAGACGAGGAATCCTCCCGTGGGGCTCTGCACAGCTCACAGGACCTGGCTTGACCCCCCCCAGGGGGAGCGTCTGTCCCCCCCCTGCCATGGAGCCCCGGGGCAGGGGATGGGCCCCTGGGGCTGAGCACCCCGCAGCGTGCCCAGTGGTTTGGGCAGGACGTGCGGAAGGAGCCCAGCTCTGGGGCAAGGCTCCCTGGGAGCAGATGGTCTGTGGCCAGGATGCCGGGCTTCTTGTGCCAGCCCAGGGTACCACAACTGAGCACCGGGGCATGAGCGGCACTGACATGGGAACCCACCCCTGCCTCCTGCAGCACAGGGGGCCCCTGGGAGGGCTGTAGCACCTTTGGCTGAGGGTCCCAGGAGTCCTGGCTCCCAGTCTACCCCTGCTCTCACCGCTAGCCCCTATGCTCTTCCCAGACCCGGGGATAGAGTCCTGGCTCCCAGCCCCCTGCTCTCACCGCTAGCCCCTATGCTCTTCCCATACCTGGGGATAGAGTCCTGGCTCCCGGTCTACCCCTGCTCTCACCGCTAGCCCCTATGCTCTTCCCAGACCCGGGGATAGAGTCCTGGCTCCCAGACCCGGGGATAGAGTCCTGGCTCCCAGCCCCCTGCTCTCACCGCTAGCCCCTATGCTCTTCCCAGACCCGGGGATAGAGTCCTGGCTCCCAGCCCCCTGCTCTCACCGCTAGCCCCTGCTGCCAGCCCTTCCCTCCGTTTATCTGGCTGTGACTCAGTTCCTTGTTTAGAGAGCTGCTTTCTCGGCCTGTCTCCTCCAGGCCGTTTCCTGTCGCCTGCCCCCCAAAGATCCCGCCCGCGGCTCTGCCAAGAGCCAGGGGGAAGCTGCAGAGGCGGCAATGCTCCCAGCAGGCCAGACTGGCTGGAGCTCCGGCAAAGGTCACAGACCGACCGGCCACTGACCGGCAGCTTGGCCTGCAGGGCCTCCCCGGCCCGGGGCATCCCAGCCCCGGCCTCCCCCTGCCAGCCTGGGCGTGGCAGTGCAGGCGACGGCGGGGGGGGGGGGGGGGAGCCCAGGGGGAAGGCATGTGTGTCCCCAGAGCCCCTCGCTGCGCCGGGGGAAGGGCTGCCCCCTGGCACTGGCCCGGCCCCGGCGGGGGCCCGCTGTGCGGAGGCTCCGCGGGGCCTGGACCCGGAGCAGAGCGGAGGGGCTGGCGCCAGCACAGCCTGCCTTATCTCAGTGGGAAGCTGGGAGCAGGAAGCCCGGCAGAGAGTGGGATAAGGGCCCGTTTACATTAACCGTCTTCCCATGGAATCGGCTCCCACCCTCTTAAAGGGGCAACCCCCCAGCGTCCGCCTCGGAGAGCCCCCTCCCCACAGCCTGAGCCAACTGGACCCCAGGGCCTGCTCAGACAGGGCCCTGGGCGCAGGGCTGGTTGGGCGGGGGGGAGCTGAGCGGGTAGCAGTGTGGGGCTGGCAGAGGCGGTGTGGGGGTAACAGTGGGGCTGGCAGAGGCGGTGTGGGGGTAACAGTGGGGCTGGCAGAGCGGGCCGATGGGTGTGGGGCTGGCAGAGGCGGTGTGGGGGTAACAGTGGGGCTGGCAGAAGCGGTGTGGAGGTATCAGTGGGGCTGGCAGAGCGGGCCGATGGGTGTGGGGGTATCAGTGGGGCTGGCAGAGCGGGCCGATGGGTGTGGGGCTGGCAGAGGCGGTGTGGGGGTAACAGTGGGGCTGGCAGAAGTGGTGTGGGGGTAACAGTGGGGCTGGCAGAAGCGGTGTGGAGGTATCAGTGGGGCTGGCAGAGCGGGCCGATGGGTGTGGGGGTAACAGTGGGGCTGGCAGAAGCGGTGTGGAGGTAACAATGGGGCTGGCAGAAGCGGTGTGGAGGTATCAGTGGGGCTGGCAGAGCGGGCCGATGGGTGTGGGGGTAACAGTGGGGCTGGCAGAAGCGGTGTGGGGGTATCAGTGGGGCTGGCACAGCGGGCCGATGGGTGTGGGGCTGGCAGAGGCGGTGTGGGGGTAACAGTGGGGCTGGCAAAAGCGGTGTGGAGGTATCAGTGGGGCTGGCAGAAGCGGTGTGGAGGTATCAGTGGGGCTGGCAGAGCGGGCCGATGGGTGTGGGGGTATCAGTGGGGCTGGCAGAAGCGGTGTGGAGGTATCAGTGGGGCTGGCAGAGCGGGCCGATGGGTGTGGGGGTAACAGTGGGGCTGGCAGAAGCGGTGTGGAGGTAACAGTGGGGCTGGCACAGCGGGCCGATGGGTGTGGGGGTAACAGTGGGGCTGGCAGAAGCGGTGTGGGGGTATCAGTGGGGCTGGCACAGCGGGCCGATGGGTGTGGGGCTGGCAGAAGCGGTGTGGAGGTAACAGTGGGGCTGGCAGAAGCGGTGTGGAGGTATCAGTGGGGCTGGCAGAGCGGGCCGATGGGTGTGGGGGTAACAGTGGGGCTGGCAGAAGCGGTGTGGAGGTATCAGTGGGGCTGGCAGAGCGGGCCGATGGGTGTGGGGGTAACAGTGGGGCTGGCAGAAGCGGTGTGGGGGTATCAGTGGGGCTGGCACAGCGGGCCGATGGGTGTGGGGCTGGCTCCTCAGGCCAGTAGCCTCGGTGCGTGGATGTGGCTACTCAGGGTGCCCAGACGGGGCGGGGGGACTGGAGGCCTGGAGCCCATCTCACCCCAGTGCTCGGCCGGGGCCCCGCTCCCCCGAACCACAGGGGACCCGAGAACTGGAACTGGAAGGGGTGTGACAGCAAAACCGGCCGGCCCAGAGGAGACACCAAGATGGCCCCACTCTACAGAGCCACCTCTCCCGCCCCCAGCGCTGCCGAGTCTGCCTGCCCCACAACCCAGATGTGTCCCCACAAGGGTCTCATTGACTCCCACCGTCCCTCGGGCTGTTGGGCAGGTCACGTCGATCCGCATGGAGCCGGGCGGGAGCTGACGTTACTGTTGCTGATGCCGAAACGCCTGGCATCTACTTGAATAAAAGTTGATTTGTAATTTAAAAAACAAATCAAAACCCAGAGCCTCCCCCACTGGGCAGGGCAGACTCCGGGGGGGATCCGACCCCAAGGCAGCAGGTGACCCCCATCGGGGTGTGACCCCCCCCATCCGGGCCTTGCTCCCCTCTCAGAGCCGCAGGGCTAGGCCCCCTCCTGGGCTCCCCCTCAGCCTGCACTCCCTGGCTGGGGCTCTGCCCCCCTGGGGTTCCCCTCAGCTCGTGCTCCCCCCTACCCAGGGCTAGGCCCCTCCTGGGCTCCCCCTCAGCCTGCACCCGCCAGCCTGGGGCTCTGCCCCTCCTGGGGTTCCCCTCAGCCCATGCTCCCCCCTACCCAGGGCTCTGCCCACCTGGGGCTACCCCTCAGCCCCCATCCCCCCTGTTCAGGGCTCTGCCCCCCCTCCAGGTTCCCCTCAGACCTCCCCTGCCCAGGGCTCTGCCCACCTGGGGCTCCCCCTCACCCCTCACTCCCCCCCTGCCTAGGGCTCTGCCCCCCGGGCTTCCCCTCCCCCTGGCCTGGGGTTCCCCGTTGCATTGTTTTCACTGAGCTCAGCTTCCCTCCCTGCAGCCCAGCCAAGAAGTCTGGGCAGCCTCTAATCAATTAATTCCCCCAGCTGGGAGGGCCGTGGGAGGGGAGCTGCCTGCAGGAAAAAGCCCTGGCCGCTGAGCGCGCCAGGCAGAAGTGTCCCAGCCGCCCGGAGAGCAGGGCCCCTCCACGGAGCCCCAGCGCCAGGCCCCGCGCCCGCCTGCTGCCCCACAGTGAGTGAGCCGCCCGCCCCACGGGCACCGTCCCCTCCCTGCTTGGACTCTTGCTCTGCCAACAGGGGGCTGTGGAATGGGCCACGGCCCCCAGCTGCCTTGCCTGGCACCCGGCGTGTGCGTGTCACTGTGAGCATCCATGTTTGCGAGCCTGTGCTCTGTGTGTGTGTCAGTGTGACTGTGTGTGACCGTGTGTATGGCACAGGGGTGCATGCGTGTTTGAGCATGTGCTGTGTGCGACTGCATGTTCACATATGTCAGGGTGTGTGCGTGTGTGTGTCAGGTGGTACATATGTGTGTGTGTGCATGTGTGTGCCAGGTGCCACGTGTGTCAAGATGTGTGTGTCTGTGCATGTGCCAAGTGGTATGTGTGTCAGGATGCGTGTTTCTGTGCCAGGTGCCACGTGTGTCAGTATGCATGTGTGTGCCAGGCGGTATGTGTGTCAGGACGTGTGTGTGTGTGCCAGGCACTACGTGTGTCAGGATGTGTGTGTACAAGACACTAAGTGTGTCAGGACATGTGTGTGTGTGCGCCAGGAATGGTACGTGTGTGTGTGTGTGTACGCCAGGCACGGTACGTGTGTCAGGATGTGTGTGTGTGCCAGGGACCACGTGTGTCAGGACGTGTGTGTGTCAGGGTGTGTGTGTGTGCCAGGCACGGTATGTGTGTCAGGATGCGTGTTTGTGTGCCAGGCACTACGTGTGTCAGGGGGTGTGGGTGTGTGTGTGTGTGTGCCAGGCGGTATGTGTGTTAGGATGTGTGTGTGTGTGTGTGCACCAGGCACGGTATATGTGTGTGTGTGTGTGCGCACGCCACGCACAGTACGTGTGTCAGGATGTGTGTGAGTGCCAGGCACTACGTGTGTCAGGACGTGTGTGTGTCAGGGTGTGGGTGTGTGCCAGGCACGGTATGTGTGTCAGGATGTGTGTGAGTGCCAGGCACTACGTGTGTCAGGACGTGTGTGTGTCAGGGTGTGGGTGTGTGCCAGGCACGGTATGTGTGTCAGGATGTGTGTTGTGTGCCAGGCACTACGTGTGTCAGGGTGTGTGTGTGTGTGCGCGCCAGGCGGTACGTGTGTGTGTGTGCGCACGCCAGGCACAGTACGTGTGTCAGGGTGTGTGTGTGTGCCAGGCACAGTATGTGTGTCAGGATGCGTGTTTGTGTGCCAGGCACTACGGGTGTCAGGGTGTGTGTGTGCGCCAGGCGGTACGTGTGTCAGGACGTGTGTGTGTGTGCGCGCCAGGCACAGTACGTGTGTGTGTGTGTGCGCGCGCGCGCGCCGTGCGCCAGGCACTACGTGTGTCAGGACCTGTGTGTGTCGGTGTGTGTATGTGCCAGGCACGGTATGTGTGTCAGGATGCGTGTTTGTGTGCCAGGCACTACGTGTGTCAGGGTGTGTGTGTGTGTGTGTGCCAGGCACTATGTGTGTGTGTCAGTGGCTGTGTCTCTTGGGGTTCTGGGTGGGAGGCAGCTCAGCCCCTTGTCCCTCCTCCCTTGCCCCATCTCCGGCTCCATTTCTCCCCTCCGTCCCCTCCCAGCCCTCTTCCTCCCCCCCCCCCTGCCCCCCGCCCATGGCCATAAATGCAGCTCGTCACAGGCTGGGTCCCTCAGATCCCCACCTGGGGAGCCAGGAGGTATGTGGGGAAGGGGGGGCAGGGCTGGGGGCTGAGGGGTGGGTACCTGTGTCCCCCTGCCTGGCAGCCCTGGGGGAGAGGGGGTGTGTGCTGTGTGCATGGGGGGGTTCGATCTCTCCCTGGGGGGTCAGCGCGGGGACCAGGCCCCAGGCCCAGCCAGGGGGTTCTGCCCCTCACCCTCGCACGCTCGCAGGGCCTAGCTACACACACCAGTGACCCCAGCGCACCCCGAGTGCGGACGCAGCGCTAGCGGGTGGAGGTATCCCAGCACAGGAGGGGTGAGGTGGCTGGGGAGGCCCCGTCACACTGGGGGACTGGCCCGTCCCTGAGGGTGCACCCGTCACTAGATGGTGTGTGTGTGTGTGTGTGTGTGCTGCCCTGGGCAGTGCTGGCCAGCAACACTCGGCACGGCCTAGGGGAGCCGCTGCATTGAACTGTGCAGTGTGGGTGTCAGTGTGGGTGTGTGTCTGCGCAGGTGTCAGGGTATGTGTCCGTGAGTGCGTGTGTCAGTGAGCGGCAGCGTGTGTGTGAGCTGCGCAGTGTGTTTGTACAGATGTTAGTGAGTGTGTGCCTGTGTGTGTGGCAGTGAGTGTGTCAGTGAGCGGCAGCGTGTGTGTGAGCTGCGCAGTGTGTTTGTACAGATGTTAGTGAGTGTGTGCCTGTGTGTGTGGCAGTGAGTGTGTCAGTGAGCGGCACCGTGTGTGCTGCATTGTGTGTTTGTACAGATGTTAGTGAGTGTGTGCCTGTGTGTGTGGCAGTGAGTGTGTCAGTGAGCGGCACCGTGTGTGTGCTGCATTGTGTGTTTGTACAGTTGTTAGTGAGTGTGTGACTGGGTGTGCGGCAGTGAGTGTGTCAGGAGTGAACACCAGCCTCTCCATTGAAGTCTCAGTTTGACTCCCAGGGTCTCTGGGGCCGTGGCTGCCCGGCGGGTGCTGCTGAGGGGGGAGGGTGCAGCCCCGCCGCTCCCTGCCAGGACGGGGGGCCCCGCCGTGACGGGGGGTTCGTTCCTGCTCCAGCAGCGGGTGCCAGAGGTGAGAATCCCGGCCCGGCCGTCGGTGCCGCCGGCCAGGGCCCAGCTCCCAGCACTGATCCTGCCCCCCTCCCCCAGGTGTCTGGATACAGACTCCCAGCCCAGCTGGCCTGGGGGCAGCTCTGGGGGAGACCGGCTCGGCGCAGCCCCAGCCAGCCTGGCCTAGAGGAGGCAGGCCTGGGGCAGGCCGGCTCCCGCTCCAGGGAGCTGCACCGAGGCCCGGTGTCGTCGCCAGGCTGGGGCCCAGCTGCACCGAGGAGCCCGGTGTCCGGCTGGATCCCTGCTACACCTGATGCGGGGTGCGGGGTGCGGGGCAACAGGGCCGGGACGGGCAGGGACATGGGGGTCTCTGGCGCGGCACCTGACCCCTCTCTCCCCCGCAGGCGGGCCCGGCACCCCATGTTCCGCTCGCGGCGGGCCGGCCTGGTGCGGCGGCTCTGGAGGCATCGCTGTGGGGCGCCCGGCCCCGAGGATGGGCCCGGCGCCCTCAAACCCGCCGCTCACGCCCTCTTCAGGAAGCTGAAGGACGAGGAGCTGGAGCTGCTGGTGCAGGCGGTGGAGAGCCCGGGGAGCCGGGCAGTCGGGCTGCGTCTGGGTGGCCCGGGGGAGCTGCGGGGCTCCAAGCAGGGCCTGCCCCCTCAGGTGCTGATCTGCCGGCTCTATCGCTGGCCCGACCTCCGGCACCCTCACGAGCTCAAGCGCCTGACCTGCTGCCAGAGCTTCGGGGGCTGCGGCGAGGGGGCCGCGCTCTGCTGCAACCCCCACCACCTCAGCCGGCTCGCCATGCCCGTGAGTGGGGCGGGGGCCCCTCCCCCACGGCCAGGTGGCACCACTCGGAGCTGGGGGCAGCGTGGGACAGGCGGGCCCCTCCCCCACGGCCAGGCAGCACCACTCGGAGCTGGGGGGCAGCGTGGGACGGGCGGGGGGCCACCTACCTCGGTGCATGGCTCAATCTGCCCCAGACATCCGCTCTGTCTGTCTGTCTGTCTACCTACCCCCAACACCCCCTTATCTATCCATCTATCCCCATACACCCCCTTATCTATCTATCTATCTCCATACACATCCATCTATCTATCTATCTATCTATCTATCTATCTATCTATCTATCATCTATCTATCTATCTATCTATCTATCATCTATCCCCAGACACCCCATCTATCTATCTATCTATCTATCTATCTATCTATCTATCCCCATCCACCCCCTCTATCTATCTATCTATCTATCCCCATCCACCCTCTCTATCTATCTATCTATCCATCCCCATCCACCCATTCTATCTATCTATCTATCTATCTATCTATCTATCTATCTATCTATCTATCTATCTATCTCCAGACAGACCCTCTGTCTGTCTATCCCAGAACTTGGTCCCCCTGGCCCTGCTGGTTTTGGGGCTGCATTGGGCCAGAAGGGGAGGGCTGGCATCAGAGTGGGGAGGGAGGGAGCTGCCCCACAGGCAAGCTGCTCACCGGTTTCCGCTCTTGTCTGGTTCCCTTTCAGAGACGCCACCCCCCCCTTACTCCAAAATCTCCCCTTCAGCTGCCCATGGACGGAGATGTCGGAGCGCCCCAACTCCAGCCACCCGGAGTCTGGCTGCAACGCCCATGGAGACTGGCGAGGTACGGTGAGGACCAGGGGCAAGGGGTGCCCGTAGGGACTGGGGTACACCAGGGAATGTGACCCCCAGGCCCAGGCGGAGAGCTTCAGGGGGCTCTGGATGACCAGCCCTGGGCTGGGTAGGGACCAGCACTGCCCGGCTGCAGCCCTGGGTATCAGGGGGATCCTGCTGCCACCTTCCTCCCGTGTGAGGTTTTGGGAGCCCTACTGGGGGAGGACGGGCCCTGGGTGGAGCCATGGAGAAGCCCCCCGCTCAGGAGCCAGCAGCACCGGGTGTAGGTCAGGTGCCACCTGTGAGTCGGCCCACTGAGCCTCCCTGGCACTCGGAGCCTGGAGAGCTGCCGACATGGGGCCCCTGGGACACGCTGGGCCCTCCCCTGCCGGCTCAGCCTCTCGCAGAGCAGGGTCCCAGCTGCTGGGCCTGGGGCTTCCCCTTCCGTAGGTCAGAAAGAGTTGCGGGGGTGGAGAAGGGGCAGGGTGGGTGAGGTCTGGGCCCAGCCACACCCGCCCCCCCGCAGAGCCCCCAGAGCAGATCTGACCTTGCTGCTGCCCCCCATCTCCTCTGGGGCTTCAGGGGAAGGGGTTGGGGGGGTGAGAACCAGCCCCCCGCCCCCGGAGGAAAAGCTGGCGGGAGCAGCCAGGGCCGGGGCGGGGGGTTCCTGTCTGCAGGGAGCGGGCGGCTCCGGCCCGTCCCCCAGCCCCGGCTGCGCCTGTTATTTTTGGCCCGTCCGCGTTCCCCGCCGCAGGAAGTGCTGCCCACAGGGACACTCACAATGTGCCTTGACGCACAAGCCGCGCTCCGGCCTGGCTGCCGGCCACCGGCTCCTTCCCCAGGCTCCACCCTCCCTCCCACGGCTCAAGGGCCTTGGGACCAGCGCCCGCTGCTGGGCCCGCCCCCACTTGCCGCGCCACGGCGGGCGGTCCCCCGGGACGGCGGCTGGGCCGTCCTGGGCCTACGTGCCGGCTCCCAGCGCCCCACCGTGACTCACGTCCCCGTCCCACCCCCCGATTGTCTGGCTCCACGCTGGAGTCGGATGCCCTGCTCCAGCCAGGGGGCCGAGCCTGGGGCGCTGGGGGGTCGTGTCCGTCTGCTTGGGGCAGCCAGAACCCCAGGAGGTCCAGCGGGGCGGGGCTGAGCCCCTAACAGGACAAGACGCAGAGCGAGGCAGCTCCTCTCCACCAGCAGGGATGGGGCCTGAAACTGGCCCCTGCAGGGCCCAGGACCGGTTCCCCACCCGCCCACACCCGGCCGGGCCGGATTTCAATCTGGGGCATTCAGGCCGGCCTGCCCCCAGCCCCCTCCTCCACTGCCGGTGTGGCTGTATCCAGAGCCCCGCAGCTCACCCATGGCCAGTGCCAGGCAAGGGGTCCCTGCATAACCAGCCCCCATGCACCACCCCAGAGCCAGCTGCCTCTCAGCACCAGCCGAGGGGTCCCTGCATAACCAGCCCTCATGTCCGCCCCGCAGCCAGCGCTGGGGGAGGGGTCTCTGTATAAACAACCCCGCATCCCACCCCAGAGGCAGCTGGCATCTCAGTGCCAGGCGAGGGATCCCTGTATAACTAGACCTCACATCCTGTCCCCCATCCCCCGCCGCAGCCCAGCGCTGGGGGAGGGGTCCCTGTATAAACACCCCCCGCATCCCACCCCAGAGCCAGGTGCATCTCAGCTCCAGGCGAGGGATCCCTGTATAACTAGTCCTCATGTCCCCCCGCAGCCAGCGCTGGGCGAGGGGTCTCTGTATAACTGGCCCCCGCCCCAGAGGGGCTGCGTCCCAGCGCCGGGGAGGGTCCCTGGCTGGTCTGTTCGTTCTCTGGGGGCTCGGTGGGGAGGTCCGGGGGCTGCTCTGTCTGTGGGCTCAGAGGTCCCTTCTCACTCCCGCAGACCCGGCCTGGCGTGGAGCACCACCCGGGACGGCTGCTGGTGCAGGCTGGCCTTTGGGAGCACCGGACGCGGGTGGGCCGTCTCTACGCTGTGCACGAAACCTCCGTCAACATCTTCTGCGAGCTGCCGCAGGGGAGCGGCTTCTCCCTGGGCCAGCTGCAGGCCGAGAGGCGCAGCGCGGCCGTGCGCCGGGCCCGCAGCAAGATCGGCCGCGGGCTGCTGCTGAGCCGGGAGCGGGACGGGGTGTGGGCCTACAACCGCAGCGAGCACCCCATCTTCGCCAGCTCCCCCACGCTGGGGCCTCCCGGCGCCCGCGGCCCGCCCGTGCGCAAGGTGCTGCCCGGCTACTCCCTGCAGGTGTTTGACTACGAGCGCGCGGGTGGCCAGGCCGGCTGGCGGAGGCCGGGCGACGGGCCCTGCGACCCCAACAGCATCCGCATCAGCTTCGCCAAGGGCTGGGGCCCCTGCTACTCCCGCCAGTTCATCACCGCCTGCCCCTGCTGGCTGGAGATCCTGCTCACCAAGCCCCGCTGAGCCGGGGGGCACGGCCTGGCACGGCCGCCCTGCCAGCCGAGTGGAGCGGGGGAGCGTCCCTCGGGCCCCCACGCCTGGCTCTGGCCCCGCTGCCTCGACACCCCATCGCAGCCTCCCTCCACCCCGACCCCATCGGGACCCTGCGGCTTGGGCCTCTCCAGCCATCCCCAGCCTGGGTCTTAGGGCCCTGGTCAGCCCCTGTCTCCCCCAGCCTCCTCCCCCCACCCCTCTGGCTATCGCACCCCTCTGCCCTCCCCCCATCTCCCCTTACCCCCATCCCCCCCAACCCCCTGCCCACCCTCTGCCCCTCCCCCACCCATCTCCCCTTACCCCAAGCCCCCTCCCTGCCCTTCCCCAGCTCCTGCCCTGCCCTGCGGTGTCGGACGCGGGGCCTCGGGGGTTCTCACATTTATTTCAAATTATCTTATTTTTGTAAAGAAAAGTAGATTAGAAAACCTGTCAAGTGCGGGGCAGCGGCTCCGTGTGCCAGCCCGACCCCCTGCCCGCTTGCCACATGCCGGGCCAGCTGATCCATTCTGAGCACTGGCCCTAGGGGGTGGCCGGGTCTCAGCCCACTCTGGAAGCCTGGTGGGCTGGGCTGGGAGGGGGGTTTCGAGGTCAAGAGGCCTGAGCACGTCTGCAAAGCGGGGAGGAGGTGAAGCAGGAGGGAGGGAGCAGTGGGGGCAGGACTCGGCACAGGGCGAATTCTTGGCCATGAGGCTCTGACCAGGTCCCGGTCCCCAGGGCTCAGGAGGCTCCTGGGAGCCTGAGGTTGGGCCCTGGGGTGGGGCACAGAGGCTGGTCCGTGCGCAGGGGGAGGCACAGAGAGTGGTGGGGAGAGGCTGGGGGGGCAGACAGAAGGAGCCAGCAGGCCGGGTGGCAGGGAGGGCTCAGGAGCTGGGGTGGGGTTCTCATGACTAGCAGGGTGTCCTGCATGCAGCAGACAGCACTGGGCCCAGCTGGAGCCTGGCTGGGCCGGCACCGGTGCTGCGTGAGGAGCTGGACGTTCTTGTACCCATGGCTGCTCTGCCGGGACCGGCCCGGCGCTGTTGTTATAACTCCAATAAACGGTGCCACCGAATCGCTGCTGCCCCAGGTGTGGTCCCCGCGCCGGCCCCGCCTCCTGTGCCCAGCGCATGGGGAGCTGCCGCGCCGCCCGGGGGGTTGGGGGGGGAATTCAGCGGAGCTCGATAACCACCGTGGCAGCTGGCGAGGGGGCCAGCCCCCCGTGCTGGGTGCTACAGGTATCGTCCCATCCACAGCTGGGTCTGGGCGTGGGGCAGGGAGGACCCCAGCCTGGGGGCGCCCAGCCTGGGGGCCTCCCTGCCATGGCTCTGATATACACCTCCCCCACCCCAAACACTGGGCATGCTGGGCAGCCTGGCCAGTGTGTGCCACACGCATGTCCATGCACCCCTCACAGGCTAGCACGCACACACACACACGGGAACACACATACATGCACACACACAGGAACATGCATGCACACGCACACACGGGAACACACACACACAGGAACACGCACGCACACGGAACACACATACATGCACACACACACACACAGGAACATGCATGCACACGCACACACGGGAACACACACACACAGGAACACGCACGCACACGCACCCCTGCACACACACACACACGGGAACACACATACATGCACATGCACACACTGGCACATGTACATGCACCCCTGCACATGCACACACACACACAAGAACACACGACACGCACGCACACGCACCCCTGCTCACACACACACAGGCACGCACGTGTACATGCCCCCCTGCACATGCACACACACACATGGGTACACACGCATGTCCATGCACCCCTCACAGGCTTGCATGCACACACACACATACATGCACCCCTGCACACACACACGCCCTTCACACACACCCCCGCAAATGCACCCCTACACACACACGGGCACACAGCCACACACACACGTGCATGCCCCCCTGCACACACACACACACGCAGATGCACCCCTACACACACACGTACATACACACACACACACGTGCAGCCCGTCCCGGCTCTCCTCCGCCCTCCGTCTCCCCGGTCGCTGCCCAGCAGCGCCCTCTGCAGGCCCGAGTCCGCGCCGCCCGCGGCTGTCGGCAATGACCGCCCGGTCCTTCCTGCCACGCCGCCCGGCCGGGCAGCGATGGGATCAGAGGCTCCCTGGCCTCCGGCTGGCCCCGCTGCCGCCAGGCGCCCTCCTCTCTGCTGTGCCGCCCAGGGCCCCGGGAGGGCCGTGCCCTGGGGGGGCGGAAGGTGAGTGCCCGTCGGGGCCCCCGCCGGCCCGGCTCGGGGCCCGTGGGAACGGCCCGGGCTGAGTGGGGACGGGGTGCCTGTCCTGTACAGCGACTCCCTGGCTCCTTGGCGTTGGGGGCGCTGGAGCCGAGCCGTGCCACGTCCTAGGGGATGCGACCGGGGGGGGCCCGGCTGCCCGGGGGCGGTTCGGGGGCGCTGGCGGACGGGCTCACCCTGGGCAGGAGAGACGGGGACGGGCCCGGCCCCCGTGGGACACCGCCACAGCCCCCACCCCCCAAAATAGACCGGTGCCTAAAAATAGCCCAGCATGTCCCCACGGGGGAGGGGGTTGGCATCTGCCAGCCTGCGCTGGGGCGAGGCTGGGGGGCTGTGTGGTTTGGTGCCTGGTTCCTAGAACACTAGGGGCTGCGGGCGCCGCAAGGCCTGGCGGGGGGCAGGGGGGAGAGACTCTTTCCTATAAACAGGCGCCGATCCAGCCCACGGGGCTTGCAGAGAAGCCGCCCGACTTAGAGAAAACCGGGGGAGGGGAGAGAGAGCGAGGGAATGGGGAAGCGAGGGAGGAGGAGTGCGGCCCTGCCAGCTGCAAGCACTTCCCCCTACCTACCGCCCACCCGCCAGAGCCAGGGGGTGACGGGGGGAGGGGCACTGCAGCGCCATGGGTGCCCGCCCAGCGCCCAGGCCTGACTCCCAGCCGCCAGCGACAGGCTGGGCTGGCACCATCTGCAGCGGGGAAGGGGGGCCGGGCGCTGTGCCTGGCCTCTCGCTCTGCAGAGGAATCTCTCCGTCCAGGGCCGGGCTCCCATCCCCGTGGGCTCCAGCCGCTGAGCTGGGCTGCACGGGAGCCCTGGGTGCCGCCCTATGCGGAAGTGGGAGGCCGTGGGCCAGGCCTGGGCGGGTGCAGGGATCCGGGGGCTCCTGCCCCTCCTGCCGGTTCCTCCTCAGAACCATTTCCCCTGCGGCGTCTATAATTAGCTGGCGAGGCCGGGGCCTGCGGTGGGTTTGATTTCGGCTCTTGGCGGCCTCAGGGGGTTTGTGAGACGACGCGCCGGGCGCCTTTCATCCCCCAAGCTGCCTCTGAAGTGGTCGGGGGGCAGGAAGGCTCGGAAGCTCCCCCCCCCACCCGGCTGACGCCCCCAGGAGCCAGGCTGGGCCGTGGCTGTCTCTGCGCCGCAGGGTCTGCACCTCTGCATCCTGTTTCCCAGGGGGCGGCGCCCCCCGCCCGGCACACGGGGGCCAACAACGACGCCCAGCCCTCAGCGGGCCCAGGCCAGGCCTGCCTGGCATTGCCAGCGCCTGGCCCCTTAGGCCCGTGGTGGCCCTGATTCCAGGATCTTCCCAGGGGCCGGGGCTGCCAGCCACATCCCGGCCCCCCTCCCCGGGGTGCAGCTGCACGGCCCCTGAAAGTGAAAGTGGGAGGGGCCGTGGGAGGCTGGTTTCAGGCAGGTGGGCGGCTGGGCCGGCTGCAAGTCAGCACCAAAGAGGGGATTTTCTCTGGATTTCCCCTCACTCGCCTCATCCGTCCCCACGCGTCCCCAGCTCCTCAGTAGCCCCCCCCCCCCCCAATGCCTGCTCAGGCCACGGGAGACTCAGCAGCCCGGCTGGGCCAGGCAGGCCACTCCCTGGAGGTACCACAGCTCTCGCCAGGCCCTGGGTGGCTCCCGAAACAGCTCCCTCTCTCCCGCCCCCGCCCGTGGGTTATTGTGAGCAGCGTGTGAAGGCTTTGCTGAGCAAGGGGGAGAGGGATGGAGGGAGGGATGGAGGGGTGGATGGGTGGGTGGAGGGAAGGAGGGAGGGAAGGAGGGAGGGATGGAGGGAGGGTGGGTGGAGGAGCAGATGGACCAAAGCTGCCCCCACACTCTCTCTCTGGCCAATGCAGAGGACTTGCCCCGGTGGGGTGGGAGGGATGTGTGGGGGGCAGCCAGGGCCAGGCACCCTTCCCCCACCCCACTGGGGACACACGGGAGGCCCGGGGGCTGAACCCCTGTTGGGTCAGCAGCCAGGTATGTGCAGGGTAATTGTCCCAGCAGGAGGGGTGACCTGACCCCGGATCTGTGCGCACTGCAATGGACTCTGGGGGCGGTGATCCGGCAAGAGGGGAGACCCGGAGCTGGCTCCCTGCCCCCTGAAAGGACTTGCCTCCTGCCAGTGAGCTAATGTCTGTGCAGGGCCCCTGTTTGGCTTGGCGGCGGGGCAGTGGGGGCTTGGCCCAGGGCCAGGTCTGAATCAGGCCGCCAGGGAGCCCCTCCTGGGAGCAGGCAGGCGAGGGCAGGGGCGGGCGGGGTGAGCTGAGGTGAGCAAGGAGCCAGGAACATTTTGAGTCTTTCCCTCCTGGGCGAAGGTTGTGGCCAAACAGGTTGTGCCTGTGACCCCACCCGAGTCACCTGCGCAGGTGGGGGGGGGAGCTGCTGCTCGGGGAGTCTCTGCCCCACCCTGGCCTGCTCCCAGTGTCTCACTTTACAGGAAGCCCCATTGCCCCGGGTCCTTCCCGCCACTCTCCCAGACGGGCACAGGGCAGGGAGGCTGGTGTGTGTACTCGGGTGGATACCCCTCTCCCACCACCTCCGAGCCCTCCCTGCCCCCAGAGAAAGCAGGGCCTGGGCTCTCTTTAGGGGGGTGCCTCTGAGTTCACGTCATCACCTCTATGCCGCACCTTGGGGCTGGGGGACGTCACCTAAGGCCACCCAGCGACTCTGGCAGAGACAGGGTGAGAACCCCGGAGTCCTGGCTCCCAGCCCCTGTTCTAACCCCCGAGGCCCCACTCCCCTCAAAGAGCCAGGGACAGAACCCCAGAGTACTGGTTCCCAGCCCCTGTTCTAACCCTCGAGGCCCCACTCCCCTCAAAGAGCCAGGGACAGAACCCCAGAGTACTGGTTCCCAGCCCCTGTTCTAACCCCCGAGGCCCCACTCCCCTCAAAGAGCCAGGGACAGAACCCCAGAGTACTGGTTCCCAGCCCCTGTTCTAACCCCCGAGGCCCCACTCCCCTCAAAGAGCCAGGGACAGAACCCCGGAGTCCTGGTTCCCAGCCCCTGTTCTAACCCCCGAGGCCCCACTCCCCTCAAAGAGCCAGGGACAGAACCCCAGGGTCCTGGTTCCAGCCTTGTGTTCTGACCCAAAATCTATCTTCTCTCAGCGCCTCGGCCCGCACGCTGGGTTCCCTGTGGGGTGGGTAATTCTGCCCTGGTGCAGGTGAGACACTGGGACATTGTTTGCCAGGAGCTGGGAATGGGCGACAGGGGATGGATCCCTTGATGGTGACATGATCTGTTCATTCCCTCTGGGGTACCTGGCACTGGCCGCTGTGGGAAGACAGGACACTGGGCTAGATGGGCTTTGGTCTGGCCGTTTGTACGTTCTGACAAGCAGGGCCAGGGCGTGGGGCTGGGAGTGAGTGAACCGGTTTTCCTGCTGGCTGACACAAACACTGCCAAGAGAACAGCCAGCCAGGTGGGGGCTGTGGGGAGGGAAAGTGTCCCCCATTCCGGCTGTTTCAGGGCCTCAGTGCTGGCGGAGGCGTGTTGACAGTGCACATGGAGCCATGGGGAGACTGTGCTGGATTAGATGGGTCTATGTGGGGACAGACAGACGAAGGGATGGCTGGAGGGACGGACAGTGGGGATGTTTGGATGGAGAGACAGGCAGACGGATGGAGGGAAGACAGCAGGACAGACAGTGGGATGAACAGAGGGATACGTGTGGGGATGGACAGACGACGGATGAATGGAGGGACGGATGAACGAATGGAGGGGTGGATGGAAGGATATGTGTGGGGATGGACGGATGGATGGACAGACAGAGGGATGGACAGAGGGGTATGTGTGGGGATGGACGGAGGGAGGGAGGGATGGACAGAGGGACATATGTGTGGGGATGGATGGATGAACGAATGGAGGGATGGATGGAAGGATATGTGTGGGGATAGAGGGACGGATGGATGGATGGATGGACAGAGGGATGGACAGAGGGGTATGTGTGGGGATGGACGGACGGAGGGAGGGATGGACAGAGGGACAGATATGTGTGGGGATGGATGGATGAACGAATGGAGGGATGGATGGAAGGATATGTGTGGGGATAGAGGGACGGATGGATGGACAGACAGAGGGAGGGAGGGACAGACGGGGATATGTGTGGGGATGGATAGACGGAGGGATGGAGGGATGGATGGACAGAAGGACAGATATGTGTGGGGATGGACAGAGGGACGGATGGATGGACAGACAGAGGGAGGGCCAGCCAGGGCAAGGGGTGAGCCCTAGAGTTGCCAATGTTGGTTGGACCCTGTTCCTGGAGGTTCCATCAGGTGGGGACTCCAGGCCAGTCCTGGAGGGTTGGCAAGCCTGCCCTGGGGGCCGGTGCTTGGCCCCGGGAGGAGCCGGCCTGGCCCCTCCAGCTGCAGCCGGTTGCAGCCACAGGGACAGCAATAGCTGCGGCTTGGCCGGGCCTTTGGGGGTGTCCAGCCCCCGGGCTTCCCGGGCCAGGCCCTCCCCCGGTGCGGGCTGGCCAGGGATGGGTCACCCTTTCCAGCTGCAGCCTCCTCCCCAGCGCTGACTCACCCTTCCTCCCCTCGGCCGGCCTGGGTCCGCCCTGCGCCCCGCGCCAGCGCTGCGAGCCCCCCCACTCCCCTACCCGGGCAGGCCTCCCCCCGCCAGCGCTGCCAGCCCCCCCACCCCCCTACCCGGGCAGGCCTCCCCCCGCCAGCGCTGCCAGCCCCCACACCCGGGCAGGCCTCCCCCCGCCAGCGCTGCGAGCCCCCTACCCGGGCAGGCCTCCCCCCGCCAGCGCTGCCAGCGCCCCGCCCATCCCGGGCAGGGCCCCCCGCCAGCGCTGCGAGCCCCCCAACCCCCCCACCCGGGCAGGCCTCCCCCCGCCAGCGCTGCCAGCGCCCCGCCCTCCGCCCATCCCGGGCACGGCCCCCCCGCCAGCGCTGCGAGCCCCCCCTTCCAGGGAGCCGTGCAGCTTTAAGGGACCCATTAGCCGGGGGGGGCCCTAGCCGCCGCTGCTGCTGCTGCAGAGACTGTAATTTCCCCCCCAACACCGCCAGCTCCTCCTCCTCCTCCCCCCCGCTCCTCAGGGGTGTGTCCTGGGGGGGGCTCCTGAAAGGCAGCACCCCCCACCAATGAGAGGCTGGGAACCCACCCCCTGCCCAATGGGCGGGGGCGGGGGCGGGCGCTTCCTGGTAGCCGGTTAAGGAGGGCGAGGGGGAGATGCTGAGCGGCTGGGGCCAGGTGCAGGGGAGGGGTCGGGAGGGGAGCGGGGGGGGCCGGCCGGCGGAGGGGAGCGCAGCGGCGGGGCCAGGCAGGAGGGGAGGGGCCCGGCTAGGCGGGGCCGGGGGGCCGCTGGGGGTGGGCCAGGTGGGGGGCGGGGCGCGCCAGGTGAGGTGGGGACCGTGGGGGGCGGGGCGGGCCAGGTGAGCGCAGGGGCGGGCAGAGCGAGGGGCCCCTGGCGTCCGGCCCCCAGCGGAGCGCACCGACCCCGCCTGCTGCACCTGAGCCGAGCGGAGACCGGTGAGTCCTGCGCCTGCAGCTGCCCCGAGCCCCGGGTGGGACTAGCTGGGGAGGGGGGAGCCCCTGGAGCGTCCCCTTGGTGGCCTGGTTCCTGTCAAACCCCCCCCGCCCCGGCTCTCGTCCCTCCCTGGACCCCGCCAGGTGCGTCGCGGTCCCTTCAGCAGATCCCCCCCCCCCCCCATCACACCCTGCCATGGGAGGGGGGCAGGCCTGGCTGGTGGCTCGGTTCTGGGGTTATAAAATAACTCCTTACGCTGGTAGGTGAGTGGCAGGGCGGGGGTGCCTGGCCCGGCCTGGCCCGGCCCCGGGGATCAGCGACCCGGCTCGGTAGCTCTGCGCTGTCCAGGCTGCCTGGGCCCGGCTAGCCCGGCGAGTGCCCTCGGGGCTGTTGGCAGCTGCCCGCCGAGAGCCAGCGCGGCCCCTGGCTGGGTGAAGGGCTGCCCGGGCACAGGCCCCACCGGGCGCTGCTCCCCGGGCGCCCGGGGGGGCGGGAATGGAAAACGCTGAGTGCGCCCCTTGGGAGCGGCAAGTTACGGCGAATGTGGACACGTCGCCAGGCCGCTGGCTCTGGCTCTCCGGGAAGCTGCGGGAGGGCAGGGTGCCAGGCGGAAGGGAGAGGGGTGGGGGTGGGGAGGATTACTCGGCGCATCCCCTGCGCTGGCCGCGTCTGGGTGGGGGAGTCTGACTCCTAGGGGGCTACTCTGGCAGGGGTGGGGAGCGGGACTGGGACTCCTGCCGTGGTTCGCTGGGTCCGGACAGGGCAGCGGTGGAGGGGGCTGCCCCCGGGCTAGGAACCGTGTGTGGCGAGAGCTAAGCAGACCCCCCACTCCCCCCCCCCCACAGACAATATCTGGGGGGCTGCCTGCTCAGGCATTGGGGCTCTTCCCGGCCGAGTCCGCCCCCCACCCCATGGCTGGGCAGGCTAGGACAGTCTGATCCGGCCCTTCCTGGGTTCTGTTTACCTCGGCCTGGCTTGTGACCCAACAGGAACAAAACCTGGTGTGCGCTCACCCCCCCTCTGCATCCCGCTGGGCACAGGGCCCCTTGCCCTCCGGTGCCCTGGCCGCTCTGGTGGCGAGTGGGTGGCCCAAGGGAGCAGCCCGGCCAGCAGAGCGGGAGGAACTGGGTGACGCTGTCACCGTAATCTATCCTGCCATAGTCACCAACTAACACCTGTGCAGGGCACTTGAACTAGGCCCTGCACATAACCAAAGCCCCTCCCCCTGGCCATCGCTTAGCACACCTGATCTGCTTTGTTTATGTAGGGCCTACAAGTAAATGGGGGGGGGGGGGGTTGGCTGTCCTTCGGCGAGGGAACAGTCACGGGAACTGTCACCTGTCTGAGTGGAAGGGGGTCTTGGGGGGAAGGAATAATCCCCCGCCCCTATTAACGCTTCTGTATCCCAGGGTGACGTGTGTGTCTGGCGCCGGGGTTCGTGGGGCGTCTGGGTCAGACTCTGCTCTGGAGGCCGCCCGCCGGGAAGCCAGTGCCCCGTTGCTCTGAGGCGGCTGGACTCTGCCCCGAGTGTGCCCAGCCCATGGTAGCTGTTCCCACCCAAGCCGGCCGCCCCTGGTCACGGTGTTTTACCCAAGGGGTGGGGCGCATATTTACCCTCCCAACAGTGTCTGGGCCACAGCAATGAGCCGCTGCTGTCTCAGGGCTGGGATCTACCTTCCCAGGACAGCTCCTGCTGGGCCGGAGTCCCGGAGGTGTTCTCCTGGCTAGTGCATGGCACTCCTGTTCTATCCTGGCTCTGGGAGGGGAATGGGGTCTAGTGGTTAGAGGGTGAGGGGAGTTTGGACTCTTGGGTTCTCCTCCTAGCTTCTGACACTGCGGCTTTGGGCGGCGAGTCCCTTCCTGGCTCCGTGCCTCAGTTTCCCCTCCCCTAATAGGGAATCGACTCCTGCTGAGAGTGGGGCAGGCTGTTGCAGTCTGATGGCACCTCTGGGTTCTACCTGCTCGCCGTCCAGGGTGTACCCGTCGGCTGTCCCTGCGTGGGGCCCCCTGCGGGGCCCCTCACTTGACTGGCATCCCATGGGCACGGAGCTGTGGAAAGCGGAGGGGGCCTTGGCAGTGTGTGAAGAGGGTGGACGGGGGCACGGCAGGGAGGGGCTGAGCTCTGCTGCAGGCCTTGGAAGGCAGGACAAGGAGCTCGGAGTGGGGGAGAAGGCAGAGCTAGGGGGCCCCGGGGATGCGGGAGGCTGGGCTGGGGGGCAGGTGGGCTGTGTCTGCAGCCAGAGCTTAACTGGACCACAGGCGGCCCTGGAGGGGTGGATTGGCCGAGGCAGGACGCGCCGCTGGCTGTGCGGGGTGGGTGTCTGGCTGTGTGGAGGGGCGGGTGGGGCCGGGAGGCCATGCCACTGGTGTATTCCTGGGAGTTCGGTGGCACTGGCCAGGCTGGGCTGGCAGCGCCCTGGGGAGGCTCTGAGATCGTGGGGGCGGGGGTGTCTGCCAAGGACGCCCCCAGCAGCCAGGGAGTCCCAGCTGCATCACACAAGGTGCTGAGCAATGGGGCTCGGAGCCGTTCCCCTGCCCAGTGATGTGATGGGAGAGCCAGGAGGGCAGCTGGGGGCACCCTCTGGGTCCCGGGGGCATGGCGCCCTCCCCAGCTCAGGCCTCTCAGAGGGGTGCAGCAGGAGGGGGTCAGTGGGCCGGCGTGGCCCGGCCTGGCGGCTCCGGGGCTCGGAGGAGCAGGGGCCGCCATGCCCAGCCCAGGAACGTCTCCCCAGCAGGAGGGGGTGGAGTGATGAAACCGCAGAGAAATCGCTGCTGGTAGTGCGCTGGGAGCCCCGGGAGCCCACGCCGTGCCATGCTGCAGTAACCTTGGTGTGCTGGGGGAGGGGCCTGGGCGGGTGAGGGGGGCAGCTGGGGGGGGGAGGGGGGATGGAGTTCCAGGAGTTACATGGGGGGGCGGGGGCAGATCTGAGTCTGGGTCCAATGGGCGACTCCTTCGTGCCCCCCGGGGGCGGGGGGGGGGCAGGGTGAGCCCCATTGGGCCGAGGGGACAGCCGGCAGTGTCCCTGGCTGCAGCGGGTTGGGGCATCCTGGGGGCGGGGCGCCCGAGCAGGGCTCTTGGAGTCCTGCAGACGACGGGTCTCCGCCTGGCCCTGGGGATGGCTCCCCGCTGCGGGGACTTCGGGGGGCTCGCCAGGGCCATGGCGGCACATTCGAGGAGCCCCCAGGGAACCACTCTGCCGCCCCCCCCCCCCCCCGCCATGCCAGCTCCCCCGAGGCTGGTGACCTTCAGCTCTGGGGAGGCGCTGGGCCGCTCATGGTGTCCTGCCCTGCCCATGTGCATTCTTGGCACCTTCTGGAGTCGCTGGGCCTTGGAGCCCCGCGTCCCCTGGGAGCAGCCGGCGTGACTTGGCCGGGTTCCCCTGGCGGGGGGGCCCAAGCTGCGGGAGGGAAAATGAAAGCAGGTGATGCGGAAGGAGAAGTAGGTCAGGCGAGCACTGGCCTCTCCCGGCAGGCAGGCTCAGGGGGTGTGCGCGAGCTGCTGCCCCAGCCCGGGCCCCGATGGGCAGCGCCTGGCAAGCGTGGTGAGTACGTCTCTGGGCGCTGCCCCCTCCGGGCGGGGTCCTGCTCCCCGGGGCACCCCCCCTGCTCCCGGCCGGCAGCCCAGGCACTGATGTCAGGCTGGGCTCATCGGGGGTGGGGGGCCCTGGCCGTCCCAGGGGCTCCCGGGGTGGGGGGTGTGCTAGCGCTGCTCCCCTGACTGGCTGGCTCTTGATCCAATTCTCTCCCAGCCCATGCTCCCCCGGAGGGACTTATCCAGTCTGGCCCTGAGCCCCCTTGGGTGTGTCCCGGCTGATCACTGTGGGGGATCAGGGCCTGACCCCAAGGGAGCTCCTGAATCCAGGCCCTGCTGTGCCCCACCCCCTGGGTGACCTCCCCACACCCCCAGGGGCTGGCCAGGCTCTACCCAGGGCCCTTCCGCTCCTGCCTGATTCTGCGAGGTGGGAGCAGAGGCTTTGGCCGGGGCAGGGGTAGCATCAAGGAAGGCGCTTTGCTGGGCTTCCCCATCTCCAGGGTTGGGGGTTACCGGCTGGCGGGTGTTGGGGAGACCTGCCCTGTCGGAGCTGGGAGACAGAGCTTTGGGGCCTGGGAGCCCCTGCTGGCAAGTGGGGGGGGACCAGAGCCCGGGGACATCCCGCTGCTCAGCACCTGTCCAAGCCGTCCTGCGGCCCTTACGCCTCCCCCGTGCTGGCGGGGGCAGGAGCAGCACTGGCTGTAAACACCCCCCCCCCCAGGTGCTCAGGGTGCTGCAAGGGCATTAGAGTCCTCTCCTAATTAGTAACAATTAACCCTGCACATGCTGTGCTGTCGGGTGGGGCCTGACTGAGAGGGGTTGATGGGAAGGAGGTTTAGTGGGAGAAGCATGTGGGACTGCAGAGGAAATGAGTCCCCACCGTGGGCGGCCGGGCTCAGCGGGGGGCTCTCTCCCCGGCAGTCAGGGCTGGCCCCAGTGCAGGGCTAGGGGGCGCTGTGCTGCGGGGGGGGCTCAGCAGGGGGCGCTCTAGGGGGCGCTGTGCTGCAGGTTGGGCTCAGCAGGGGATGCTCTAGGGGGCGCTGTGCTGCAGGGGGGCTCAACAGGGGGCGCTGTTCCCGGCAGTCAGGGCTGGTCCCAGTGCAAGGCTAGGGGGTGCTGTGCTGCGGGGGGGGGCTCATCAGGGGGCGCTCTAGGGGGCGCTGTGCTGCGGGGGGAGCTCAGCAGGGGGCGCTCTAGGGGGCGCTGTGCTGCGGGGGGGGCTCAGCAGGGGGTGCTCTAGGGGGCGCTGTGCTGCGGGGGGGCTCAGCAGGGGGCGCTCTAGGGGGCGCTGTGCTGCGGGGGGGGCTCAGCAGGGGGCGCTGTTCCCGGCAGTCAGGGCTGGTCCCAGTGCAAGGCTAGGGGGTGCTGTGCTGCGGGGGGGGCTCAGCAGGGGGCGCTCTAGGGGGCGCTGTGCTGCGGGGGGGCTCAGCAGGGGCGCTCTAGGGGTGCTGTGCTGCGGGGGGGGGCTCAGCAGGGGGCGCTCTAGGGGGCGCTGTGCTGCGGGGGAGCTCAGCAGGGGGCACTCTAGGGGGCGCTGTGCTGCGGGGGGGGCTCAGCAGGGGGCGCGCTCTCCTGGCAGTCAGTGCTGGCCCCATGCCCGGGGGGGCCGCACTAGGGTGTAGTTGCCCCTTGTGACAGTCATCCCCCCCCCCCCCCCCCCCAGTGCAGAATGGCTGCTGCATCCTGCCCAGGCCAGTGGGGAGCGGTTCCCGAGCCCCATGGCTGGGGGGCCAGCCCTGCCTGTCCCAGCGTGGCAGCCGGCGCTGCGTGGGCCGTGGGAGGTTGAGCCGGGCGGGGTGGGGCTGGGATCTTGGCAGTGGCCTAGTTCTGAGCTCTATTCCAGGCCGTGGGGCTGTGGGGATTAGCGCCGCCCACCCGGCTGGCGGGGATCAGCCCTGGCCCAGCCGCTGGGCTCAGGTGCAGCAGCTTGGTGGCCTCAGCAGCTGCCTTGGGGGGCGGAAGCTATTTGTGTTTGGGGGGGGGCACATGGGAGGCCAGCCTGGGCTCCAAGCAGCCGCCGTCCTCACAGGGCGGCTCATCAGCTTGGCCTGCTGGAGCGAGGCTGGGAACCCTGCTGCCCTGCACCCCGATATCCGGGGGATTCTGGGGACGGGTCTGCGGGGCAACGCCAGGGGGGCTGGGGGGCCGGCCTCCCCCGTGAGCTGCAGCGTGGAGCTGGCTGGGGAATTCCCTTGCG